>JABUQX010001812.1:0-12500 GCA_015478945.1 Trachelipus rathkii | reverse complement strand
AATATAATAATACTAATGAATATAAATAATATTATATACTTAATAATAATATATATATATAATATATACATACATACACAAGCATTTTCATAATAATATCAAGTATATATGATATAAATTTGTAGAAAGCAAAAGTTGCAATTAGGAAAGTGTTAAAGCATGTAGTTGTAGAAGATAATTGTAAAGAAAATGTAAAGCAAAGTGATAAGCAAGTTGTTAAAAGGCAAGGTGTAAAAGCCAAGGTGTAAAAGCAAGATGTAAGATGCAAGGATGTTAAAAAGCACAAGGTGTAAAAAGGAAACAGGTGTAAACGCAAGGAGATTGTAGAAAGCAAGGTGTGAAAACGCAATTGTAAAAAGCAAGAGATAGTATAAAAACCAAGTTGTAAAACCAAAGGGTGTAAATGCAAGTTGTAAAAGCAAGTTGTAAAAGCAAGGAGTAAAATCAAGGTGTAAAAGCAAGGTGTTAAAGCAAGGTGTAAAAGCAAGTTGTAAAAGCAAGATGAAAAACCAAGGTTTAAAAGCAAGGTGTAAAAGCATGGTGTAAAAGCAAGATATTAAAAGCAAGGTGCTAAAAGCAAGGTGTAAAAGCAAGGTAACCCGCCAATCTTCCGGCCGGAAAACAAAACACGCGGAATTTCCGTATGGGCACTTTTGACCCAAGCCAATTTTTCTCAAAAATTTATTACTTTTTTTCATTAACTTTTTTGTTACGGGTTATGAAATTCAGTCCTTTTAGAGTGTTTCTAGTGAATTTTGTTATTGAAGGAATTGTTGAAATTAGCCTTAGTTAGGCCAACCCCAACCACTATTGTTGTAAAACAATGATAGATTAATCATAATATAAAAAATAGCTTGAAAAAGAGAAGTTCTATACCTGGACCATTTGAGGATACCACAATAATGCTAATGAGTCCACCTAAAATACTTAAAACTCCTTTTATCTAGTTAATACATAGAGTAGTAAGGCGTCACTCACCTAAAATCCCATAAAGTTAAGCTATTCGACGTAATTGGCCCGTGTATCATATCAGCAACAACACTACCCAGGATGAGGGAATCTTTCCTTTCAAATCAATAATTGTTTTGAATGAGGACAATTACCGTGCTTTTTATCAAGTGCGGGTATTGTAAAAGATAAGTTAGATTCAATTAATTTTAAACCAAATTAAGGAAACCTTGAGAGTGCAAGATTTAAATTGACAGAAAATCACTTTGCATTTTTAAACAATATACAAATCAAGCCTAGCTGTCCTGCAAAGTATTCTATCCAGCTTACAAAAAAGACCATGATAAGAGACATAAATCCAAATAGACTGTACCCGATCTCATTTCCAATTTGCACATTGGGCATCGTTTCTAATATCATGCCCTCCTCCACGATACATATCTTATATTATCAATTATTCCATAATACGGTTAAGTTTCTAATTAATGAAATATCTTACTTAGATTCACTAATAGTTTCAAATAAACTTGATTATATATTTATTAAATATAAAATATGAGCAAAACTCAATGTATATTTTTAGACTTTCCCGTATTTAATTAGATGTTCCAATTTTTATCAACAACACCAAATTTCAATTCTTTCTATTATAAGGAGTAATTATCATTTATTATAAGATTTTTGGTATAGTCATCGACTCGCCAAGAAAAGAAATCGACTAGTACTGAAATGAAATTAATATACATTTTCTCTCGGAGCTATGACTTTAGAGTTTAATATAAAATAAATGCCAATCATAACTATAGACTCTCAATATCACTAATATATTCTTTTTATAAATTTGAGCTAATCGATTTTTGTAGCAGCTTTACCAGCGTATTAACTTTCCACGAAATATTAATCTAGAATATTAAATCTTGTACACTATGTGCTTTTTTGCCTATATGTTATGGCTTTATGTATGTTGATAGTATGAGAGTCGCGAAGTTAAAGCAACCCTAGTGTCAGATATTTTCAGGATTGTTAATTTACGTATGTGTTATTGACAAATTGATCCATATGCCACATAGAGAGTACATGATATCAAGCAAACTGAGGAACAGAGTAAATAGATCTACTATGCGCCTCAACCAATTGACAAACTTCAGTTTCAAATTAAATATACAAATGCGCTTCACACACACAAAACAAATACCAATGAAATAATGATATAGTATATAGTATCGTATAGTACTATAGTTAAACACCCTAAGACAAAATAGACAATACAACCAAAAAAAACACTCACCAAATCTGATTCAACAGTCAACAATACTAAATATAAACCTCATCAGCTCATACCAACTAGATAAACCGAATATCTGATCACCCAATGTCCCGAGAAGTCACTCAGTGCTAATTATAGAAGATTATGATTAATATCGCAATATCAGACAATACCTCAATAGTCTAGTCTTCACTAATTTCTAAAAATATAATCTCCTACAAATCTGCCCTAATAGTCATGTAATTCAATTGCAGACTACTAATTTGACCTCAAATTCTCTCAAGATAAAGCATTCCAAACCTAGTTCTATAACCCATAGGCCGAGTGAGTTTTTTTACACCTTTTTTGAGTGGTAGTCTATTTTTGACATTCCTTCGACCCAAACAAACTCATACAACCGTATCATATATACCGCCTCTACCAGCTGACCATACATCGAATTACTATGCCTCCAGTAATATCATTCGCTCAACAGTAATGGATCGATACGCTCCCTCACAATCACACCATACAATCCATATAGTCACTGGAGGATCAACGTACAATCAAAGACCACAACAACCCTATCTTGCTACACAATCTAATAGTAAATATATGAGCAACAACATACTCAGATAGATGAGAACACCATACAACATCCGCCCACCACACACCTATATCATGTAATCAAATGTGCATCATTTTGTGCGGTATCTCTCCTGTCCAATCGGTAAGGTGCGAACGAGGTGCTACAGTTGATCTCTCACACTTATCATTTTTGTAATAAATGATAGTGTAGTTACGAATAAGCTCAAACTCATTATTCCGCTCTATTACCTTAAGACGTATCTTTCTCGCGACATACAACCTTTAATTGTAACAATCCATAGTCTTTGCTTCCTTTATATTGTGATTTGTCTTTCCCAAAGAAAACTAGAAAACCAAGCAGCACGCTATGTTCATCACGGTCACCAGTTTATCATTTCTCCGTATGAGTTGATATCCTTATAGTGTGAATAGTGTGCCTTCACAAACTCACATTCCAGACTCTAGCCCCTATTACAAAGTATGATGAATGTAGACACTGTCTCTATATTGTCACAAAATGTATTCACGATGAACTATCATTCAATAGTCTGTCTAACTGCCAAATCAGCTTCTTCATTACTATTTGTAATCGGGGTGTAATGGTTATAAGAGATTTACTATGAATATTCGCTGTATATGAGGAGAACGCACACTAGTACAGGTCACTATCAGTGCTGTTTGTCCGGGATAGGTACACTCATTCAATATCTGGATACACAGTCTCCACCTATCTGTTTGAATCTTTTTTATATTTATGCGTCTTCCCGAGTCCCCTGTCAAGGAGACATAGGTGGAAAATTAATATATATCACCCCAGTTTATGCCAGTGAAGTATAGTATGGCGGTCCCATCTAATAAGATGGTTTTTTACAAATATGGGTTCACCGTCGGAGAGTGCCCATTCTGATAGTGGATCTCATCATAGCCTTAGCTTATAAGTAGGCTAATGATTGCCCTTATAGAGGTCACAAATTCTAAATGGAAGGACCTTGCTAGTAGTCTACTGAATAAAGAAGAGTTTTAGTGATTACATCATTATGTCGAATCATTTAAGAATATGATCTCAATCACTTGCCTTCAGACATTTTAAATTTTTCTCTTGCCAAAATTCCACATGCAGTTAGTGATGTGTAGAAGTTATTCTCGTGTTCAACTCAGATACCTAGGACCTCCTACCTTTAGGGCATCAAACCAATCTCGATTCCAATGTGTAGATTAACCGCCCCTGGAATCATTAACACAACACAAAAAGTATGTTAGTAATTTTTAATGGGTGGAGATTCCGAATGCCATTTTAATACCAAGTTAACAAATTCGTTGATAATATTATAATGATGAACACACCCGACCGATAAAATACAAAAACTAGAGATTAGGATGTGAGCTGGATCCCTATCATTAACAATATAACAATCTAAACATTTACGAAGTATTATGAGAGATTGCAGTTATCACTCTTGCTTTACCAAGTTTTTAAATTCGGAATTATACATACCCCACCAGAATGTACAAGAATAAAAATTTAGGTTGATCTACCAATATGTGGATTTTTTCTTTATTTTCCACTCAATATTCAAATTAACTAAATACGTCCAATTTCTACTATTATAAAATAGAATTACAATTAGAAAATGTTGAGACCTAATACTTTTGCACACCTCTCCCCAGGCTCCAAAACGTATAAAATTACCCACCAATGATTTCTGTTTATAAAAGATAGCACTCTTTATCGCTCAATTCATAATGTAGCATATAACAAGTGTGGGTGAGAGCACACTCACTTTAGTGTTAATGAATTCAAATTGTGAATTTATCTATAATAGAGTTTTCAAATGGAAATACGTCGATATATATTTGTTAATGTCTATTTAATATCTTACCATAAACTTATATATTTCTCTCATGTGCTGCAAATAGTAACTCTAGAGTAATGAAAAATTCAAATACACCCTACCCAAGGCATACAGAATATTACCCTACATAATTAGGCGTTGCAACCATATTTCAAGTAGGCCAAGTTTTGTTTAGCACTCTATGTGATGGTTATATACCCACCACCATCGGTACCCTTTATCCCCCACCAACCACAAGTTAATTAACAATTTATATAAAAGAATAATTTAGTTATAAAGTTAATCACTTCATCTAAGTCTTATACGTAGGAGCAATAATAGCTGTCGAGTCGTTAAGATACCGAGATGAATGAGTATATGCGTGTTGTATTGCGACACAGAAAACAAGTAAATACGAGAGATCTATAAATTTACCAGGATCTATAGGTATGTGTAAAAAATAATATTGCATACTAGCAATGGCACCAAAAGATAAGATTGAGTATACAACAATATATATTATCTGTATAACTTAACGATTATCTCACTTAATCAACTATAGAGATGATCACATAGTATCCAGTCCGCCCAAATAATATAGGTATAATATACTAGACATTACTCCGAGATACCACTAGAAGTGAATACATATGACTTATGTGATAAAAAATTATACTTAAATAAATCTATCGCAAGAAACTGATGAGAGTAATATAGTAATAAAGAGAATAATCTAAAAAGCATTGTATGAGTGACAATGAATTTAAGCTGCCAAAGATTATGCTGAATAGTTTGGACGAATGTGGCGTGAGTAATGATGCTTATAGGCTTATAATTCTGGATGGTAGTTACTAAAGGAGAACAACATGTAAAACTTTGATACGATACATTGTGCAGAGACATCAGAATGATATAGCTTTGGTTTGTAACCTGAGATTATGACAAGATTTTACACTACTATATGCTACATTAGAGCCATAGGAACCTATTGAAGCTTACTGATACACAAAAACTCTAATTATTAGATTCCATAACAATGAGAAGATCATTTACATTTATACATCTGTCCGTACGGAAATAGAGCTATTAATATTCTACCAGTGAAGTATTGGAATCCTTTTTTTATAACATAATTCCAATTACCAATCAGTCATATACAGACAAAGACTCATCATTCCCTAATTCCATTATTTGCCATTCCTCAGACATAACACTTCGTTATATTAATAATTTTAACTTCAGCAATTATATTGTATATCCAACTTTGTGGAGTATAAGAGATTCCATAATCCCGCCTTTAATATTTTATAAGAGGAATCACATAACAATTTACTCTTAGTATCTTCTGGAATTGGAATTTATTCTGCGTCTCAAGTATCAATTAGTACATTTAACTGTTTCAGTATATTCTTGTGTTGGGAAATGAATTAATCATATAGCTCCTATCTTCGAAAATAATGTATGCGATCAGCCAAATGTTTCAGAACAACATGGAGAAGCATGCAATAGATATCAATGTATTATTAATAGGAATATATTTTGTATATAACCAAGCCAAAACGTTCTTTACCTAGAGCATCAACAATGGACACCCATGTTCCATATCACACATTACTTCACACTTCTCCACCTTAGGTATAAATATCCGCATTTTCCATGTTTATCAATGTATTATTGAGCAGATTACCAGATGATCATACTGAAGTATAAAACTCCTACATTAATACTGAAAATTCTATTTTCCCTCAAGTCATCGAGTATAATATATAATATGCCCTGACCTATAAGACAGTATTCTATTTAAATACTCATTCACCAGACATATTTCAGATAGTCTTCAAGACTTGAATAATTATCCTCACGTTCTGTGATTTCAAATTAAATTTTATCCACAAAACAAATGTTGGAAGTCCAATATTGACTTTTTGTTACCACACGATACTTTGTCTCCAATCGGATCTAACAATAGTTGATCCTCTAATATAAGTTATTTTCCGAATTATGTTTCACGAAAACTATATTAGTTATCCATGTAAGCATGAAAAGTAAAGAGGCAATGAAAGAGTATATGCACAGAAAAGGGATAGTGGTAGTTGTTATCGTAGAAAAGTAATTAATTCCGAGTGAAAGGATTCACGCGTGAATTTGATTCCATGTACAGAAGAAGACAAAATTTATTTGTTATGAGGTACAGTACATCATTCTCTAAGTTTCTAATAGATGAATGAAAAAAGTCGCTGCAGGAAGGCCTTGATGTTATCTGTCATCTGCATAGATATACAAATCTTACCGATTCATTTCGTGGTTCCTTAGTAGAATTATAGTAGTAAAGGAACCTCCTAAGAGTAATTTTATTCGGCGCAATAAATGAGAGTTTTCTATCAATAGTCTAAGGTACCCGAGAGTAAGATGATTCGAGTTTATATTAGATAGGTGAGCAATTTTTATATTTTTATCTGAGAAGAATCAGTTAATAAGACTGTCTCACTTTGAGTTTATGTGAGGTGAACCTCGAATATTTTCCCTCAACTGAGAAATTATAAAAAGTACTATTATGGTACGAAAACCTGATAATACAGATTTGTATTTTGCTGATATTGGAATGGGTGTATGTTCAAGTGATATCCAAATAGATTCTACTCATCCTTTATGAATGTTGTTGTAGGTGTCAAACAGCAACCTTGACATTATAATATTAATACGCAAGGATATTACATTTGCGAACTAAGGTCTTGTGAGCGAGATTGAACTCTATTTAGAAACTTTTAATGGAGCATCTTGTGAGAAATTATTGATGAAAACTTTGAGAGAGTTAAAATGCTGTTTGCGGTTACACATCCGAAGGCAAATAAATCGTCAAGTCTAATATATATAGTGATGTGACCGATTGGTTTTTGAATAGAGTTACCACTTTTGTTTAGAAAAAAAGTGTTATCTACCATATAATCACTCAATAAGATAGAATGTTTACTATATTCGATCAGACGATAGTATTGGGTTAAGCGGATAATAGTGGGGAGTAGTACCGTGATAGTACTTTCTGAGGAGAGAAGACCACGAAAGACGTGTCTTTTGCGTAGACACCGCCACATGAGAAATGGGAGTCTTAGCCTTGCTGATGTCTAAGATATATTTGATCAAATGATGAAAAAAACAGTAGTTCACTGATTGTTAGTGCCAGTAAAATTGAACAACAGGTATCAATACACTATATGCCGTTTCCAGCTTCTTCTATGGTCAACCCAGACCTGGAGGAAATAGAGAGACGTTTGATTGTTTGATTGTTTTAGTTTACCTTTATGAGAGAGCATTTAGAATATGTGTCTCTTGTGTAAGAAAAGTATTATGGATGTGTACATTTACCTCTCATAGAGGGCACCAACATTTCCGACTATGTGAGTGTGCAACAACCATGGACAGCTGCCCCAATCCCACGGGATGTACATTAGTATCACAATTACAAAAGATGACGACAATATACCAATTGTGAAATCACACGTGTCACCTTTAACCATAGTGGAGCCCAAGTCGCAGTAGGGCCTGCCCCTATAGATAGCAACTTCAGGTAGAGTTGAGTGAAAATTTTATTCCATAGGTACTCTTAGCAATCATAAGGTTTATTAAAACTAGCGCATAATGTAATAGAAATCTGGCGCGAGAAGCCTCCTAGGAGGTTTATAGATTGCTTGAAAACTTTTGTCTATTGCTCTGAACCATTTATCTTTTTTACGCCTAACGCTTCTATACTTCATTATTTGCAAAAGACAATAAGTGTGGTAACCTGTGCCTACATTAAAGAAAGGTCAATACCTACATAATTATCTTGTGCATGTAAGCATCATATTGTGGAAACCTAAACGAAAGCATGATTTAAGGAGAAACAAGAAGTATAGAATTATTTACCGTATCTTATATGTAATGGTTCTTGTTATACTTATAAAATTCTGAACAAACTCAATATCATCGACAATTAGCTACATATCGTCTAAAAAATAATCATTTAGTGATGTTTTTTATAGAATAATTCGCAAGATTTGAACTAATCTGATTAGCCATAATACCTCGAACTGTCACCCTTTTGGTACCCCTAATTAATTGGAAAGAAATAGTGGGTAACAAATATACCTATCTGGCTTTTGTGTGCTGTGATGTCAAACATTAATTAATAGATTGACTGAATTCATTATTGTTATTAGTTCAGAGACGTAGAAAAGCTGTATATGAGTATATGCTTTAACATTTAAAACAGTTATATTTCAATCTACCTTCTTTCCCAAAAAACATTCATCATTTCCTTGATGAGCCTATAACATACTGATAACTAATCTATGCAGCAGGTTATAGTATTTAAGACCACTTCGCATCAAACCCGAGCAACTCTTTATAATCTGAGGTTACACATATTATGATTAAGTAATCGCATATTATATATAATGGGAAGAATGACCCTTTTTATGACAAAATTTATACATACACCTTGAGACTTAGCAACTCCACTTATGCTCGAATTACTATCATTGACACCTTTTGCTGGTAAGTAGCAGTTAAGTCTTAAATGTTTGATCAAAGAACATAGATGAGAGAAGCACTTTGTCAGATTATGTAGATAAATTGTAGTTTAGTTTAGGCACTAAACTTGTAGCGCATTATCTTTCTTATGATTTACTTAAGAAACAGTATACACAAAGTGTTTACTAGCTATCATTAATATATACATTCATCAAACAATTGGTTCCCAATAGTTGGATAATGATTGGTAAGATATCACATACCTTTATGCGATCATAATTCAGATTATTAAAAAATACTAAGCAATTCTTTAAGAAACATACTGTGAGTACTTACTTAAGACTAATTACACAACATCGGTGTCTAGGATGTCATAGATATCAAACAAAGTCTAAACTATATGACAATCAACCCTTTAGCTCATCATATCATGACCAGATCCTAAAGATTAATGTCATAAATTAACAGACAGATCCTTTCGAACTAGTTCATTGTATGTATTAACAAACATGCATTATCAATTACCTCATCTTTGGACGGAGAGTTCAAGTTCAAGTACCACAGTTGCATATTCCATATATACTCCACTCTATGCGAAATAGAATATTTACTCATCTAGTCCGAAAAATCTCATATTATATACTATAGACAAATACTATAGCTACTCTAAAATACTAATTGTTCAGTTTTCTTTGTTGCTTCAGGAATGTCACTTTATAAGAACAACCTATTAGTAATTAACACCAAATTAAAAGATAAGAACAACCAGTAATCTTATACATATTATGAGTTACGGTATATTTTCCTTGATATCATGTTTCCATCATTGATATTTATTTAAGAAAATTAATTATGAAATTCAATTATTTGAAAACCTGTACCATTTCAATAAGGTATCACAGTTATTAAGATATAGGGTCTATAAGCCAGTGTTATTAGGCACTTAAAACCAACATCTATTAAAAATAATTTTCATATACTGCTATATCTGTAATCAAAATTACAGATTTCATGCATTTCTTTTAATTATATATATTATTTACACATTACAAGTAGCAAAGTTGGAGGATATTTTGGTCTTTTAACTAGTTAGCTAACTATTTCTAATTGCTAAGAGGAAGTGGCAAAACTTTATTAAATTCCGCAATAAAAGCAGAAGAATGAGTATTGGGATATTTTTTGAGTGTCCACTTTGGCTCTTTATTTTAAATTCACTTCAATTATTCATTTTTTTTTTCTTAAGATGATGAACTTTATCCTTTCCCAAATCCAATCACTGACCCTTAGCTCCAACATAATCCATCGAGGGATCATATATTACAAAATTCAGAAAAGGAAGACACGATTTAAGAGCATTACTTTATGTCTATAATTAATAATAGTACTTGTATTGAGACCTGTTTGGATTCCGCTAGAGTTCTATTTCCAATGTAATTTGGGGCTTAAATATTATGCTTACTGAGAGCAGCAGATAATTATCTCTGCAAATTGTGAGTACTTATTCAAGACCTTGATTATGCTTATTTTAATCAATTCATGAGATGGAAAATGCTTGTCAACATTCATGTTATTATGTCATGTCTCAAAAACGAACATTAATATAAATACATCTTTGCACTAATATTTCTTATCTCCGGAAAGATATATTCATACAGGGATAACATGAAACTCCATAAATATATAATTATTAATAGTCAGAATTTGCTAAATTAATAATAAATTTTAATTTTTTGTTTAACAAAGATATTTACAAAATTTATAATAAATGGGAATATCATTTTCTTTAACATCAAGTAGAATTACCTATATATAATATTTAGTATGTTACTAGGGACTATCTGAGCCACTTACGATATGTTTATTCATCATAAGTGAGAAGGGATTACTAAATATGACTGAAGCATCAGTATCTTACTTTCACATAGTAGCACAAAACTACATATAAGAAAATAACGAACTTATCAAATGAACCCTTTGCCAACATATATAAAACTATCTTGACTTATATTTCAAGCATTAAAATTCAAGACAAAAAAAGCTTATTAATCCAGGAGCAACACATATCACTTACTCGCTTACCTTTCAAGGTGTGAAATTTAGAATACTCAAATCCTCATTATTATCTAAACTGAAGAGATAATAAAAATGAAACTATGATTAATTTAATATTTATTTTAAACTGAACTTTATATTAGCTATTATATTTAGATATTAAACTTGAAAATTAAATTATGTTCGTGTGCTATTGCCTGAAGATTACATTGATGAAGTAATAAAGATTATGCATCTGCTAAAAATGCCAAATCAAATAGCTATCTACTGTCAATTTATAGTTTATTTCACCGAGTCAGTATTTACAGCCTGTTTTAAATTTTTTATTCATGAAAGTTTTTAAGCACAAATTTCCTGCATTACTATACTCAGCAACTCTTTGTACCTTATAAGAATAAGCCCATGACGCACCTTCTCAATGAATGAGGAACAAGTTCACCATATCTCCCTAAATCACAAGTATTCAAAGTTCACAAGTATTTTTACTGAATTCACTCGTGTGTTTAAATTGCTCTGACCTCATAATTATTTATTCCACACATTTAACATACCTAAGGGTTAATACAATTAAATAGCACTGCTGGAATATTGTAATAAGGAGGTTGTTGGTGCCACACATGAAGGATTACGGGCCCTTCTCTATAAGGTGAATAATAAGTGACTTGACACATAATCGAGTGCTATTGTGTAGTATACGGAGAACCATTTATTAAATAGAGTCTGACTGCCAGTCTAGACGTATATAGCAAAGTATCATTGCCACCGAGCCTAACCGAAGAGGATACACAGCACCAAACCACAGAACTGACATGAGAGTTTCGTGACGCCACAGGGTATAATATCTAATTTAGAATTATTCGTAGGCATGTATGAATATGTGTGCTATACCAAAAAATAATAGGTCTAGATCTTCTCTTTGCTACTTAGTGAGTTTATTCTCATTGCGATATGACCTACTCAAACTTGACCAAAGTTCTTCAATAGAACAAGACGCATTAATATATTATTCCATTATCAGCATTAATTAATTGTAACTTATAGTTATTTTAAGCAAAAATAACTTTATATAATCTTGATTATTGGCCTAACATCAACATTATGTCCATTTTATTCATTCAAATCTAGAATGATAAAATGTATTAAGTTACTTAAAGAATGGACAAAGTCTTATCCAGTTGCTGATATAATACATCTTGAGACAGTTCACTCGATACGTCTGCGAAACTGTCTGCCTATTTTATGTATTTTATATTCAGCACTTTTTTCGTTTCTTAATACTTTCTCCTATTCTATATATCTTTTTATTATTACCATAAGAACCATAA
>JABUQX010001811.1:67500-68659 GCA_015478945.1 Trachelipus rathkii | reverse complement strand
TATGTTATTATGTGTTGTAAGACTAAGAATAATCAAAGGGTTGAATGTTTAAGGGGTACAAGCGGTAAAAAAACATCATCAACATAATCTAAACTAGAAGGAATAGAAGAGAGGATGGGGATGGATATGTAAAGTTCAATAGATTTCCTTAAGATGTTAGCTAAGATGGTGGAAAGGGGGATCCCAGCTTAAAAGCCAAACAACAGGTTTCTAAGCTTTATACTTTAGTCTTACATAAGAAAACATCTGGTAAAGAGGGCCACGATTTCGGTTTCGAAAAGCTTATGTTACTAAGATTTATTTTATATTATATGCTAACTCTCAAGGGATTTCACAAGTAATATTTTAATTAAGGCATTACTATATATATAATATATATAATATATATATATATTAATTTTATTTATTAAATTTATATATTATAATATATATATAATATAATATTATATATATATATATATATATATATATATATATATATATATTATATATATATATATATATGTATATATATATATATATATATATATATATATTATATATTTATATATATATATATATATTATATATATATATATATATATAATATATATATATAAAAAAAAATATATATTATATATATATATATATAATATATATATATATATTATATATATATATATATATTAATATAGACTATAGAAAATAAGAGCTTAAATCGCTATGTAAGGCCTATATTATAATAAAAATATGCCTTTAGTGAAAATTAGTATTCAGGAGCGTCAGCAGAAGAAAATTTTCTAAATATTACTAAATCTTATTTAATCTTATTAATATTATTATTATATATTATTATTAATATCTTTATAATTTTATTATTATTATTATTATTATTATTATTATTATTATTATTATTATTATTATTATATAATATTTTAGAAGAATATTTTTCTCTGCTGAAACTCCATGATACTAATTTCACTAAAGGCATATAATATATATTATATATATAATATATAATAATATTATATATATATATATATAATATATATATATATATATATATATATATATATATATATATATAGGTATAGGGACCTATACCTATGTATATATATATTATATATAGAGAGGAGAGAGAGAGAGAGAGAGGAGAGAGAGAGAGAGAGAGAGAGAGAGA
>JABUQX010001811.1:0-37500 GCA_015478945.1 Trachelipus rathkii | reverse complement strand
TTAGAATAAAAAGAAGTTAAAGCCTTTAATATTATACCAATATTTCGCCTGTATACTTCAGGCATGATCACGGTTAACTAACTATTATTTATAATTGCAGCTTATAAATAATATATTTCTAAATATAAAAGCTCTAAAATTATTTTACATTAATTGTGAAGTTTAAAAAATAATTTCGATGAAAAATCAAAAAAGCTTACATTATTTTGCAAATACATCTATTATCATGGATACTAGGTGTACCTGCAAAACACTCAAATATTCAAAAAATATTCAAGCATTCATTCATTTCATTAAACTTCACATTGATGTCTGGCTTAAGTTTTTTAATAAAAAGAGATTCTGCTATACGAAGATCGTTGATAATTTCAAATTTAATTTAAAATAATTATTATTATTATTATTTTATTATTATATTATTATTATTATTTATTATTATTATTATTATTATTATTATTATTATTATTATTATTATTATTATTATTATTATTATTATTATTATTATTATTATTATTATTATTATTATTATTATTTATTATTATTATTATTATTATTATTATTATTATTATTATTATTATCTTATTATTTGCATATACTTTGACTCCATTTAAAGCTTCTTAATGCTAATGATAAGAGTTAGATGATGTGCTGGATGGAAGATTGTTGGGAAACCTTGTATATAGGTAATTTTATTGGTTGACTGGAAGACGTTGGTAATAAAATTAGGTGGTAAAAATGACTCGTATCTGCGATCATTTATGATTAATCATATTTTATGTTAATGTTTCTTTAAAATTGTTATTTCAGTTGTATATAAGACATATCTTGCAAATATACTTAGATAATAAATTTATTTTAATAAATAAAGTAAAAAAAATTTAGCAGACAAAATATATATATTTGCTTCCTTCTATAGCTTAAGACTAGAAGAATCTTGAGATAATGATTTTTTAATTCAGAAGAGAAGATGAATCACAGCAAATATCCATCTGAAAATCAACCTACATTATCTTGTGACACGCCGCGACAGTGTAAAGTGTTTTTGTCTAGCACTCGCAGCATATAAATATTTTGTAATACCTCATAATAGGATTAAATTCACAGAAGAGAACACAAAATTTGTTTCGTCTTGGCCGATGGTATGGATTCGTAGGAGTAGCATGTAGAGAAGCTAGAAGGGACAGAAAAGGATACAGGTGGAACAAAATTATTAAAAATATTTGGTACTAGGAGACTCTCACTATAATGGAAGATCTGGATTAAGAGTGTGTGAGAGAGAAAGGAAGTGGAAGATATTAAAGTGAAGAAAGAGAATGTTGGTGAAGTAAAGAGGTTGGAGAGCATTAAAGTTATAGAATGTACTCCAAATGGTGTATGATGAAGAGAAGAAAACTGCAAGCAATTAAATTAAATGTGATGAGGGCATGAAAATTATTTCGTTGATAGATAGGAGTTTGATAAGGAAATATATTTGTATTGAAATTACCACTTGCTATTGTGAGGTTCCAGAGTTGCGAAGATAGGTTTAAAGAAAAAGAGATTTGACGAAATTGAACGAATTTGGACTTTCTCCATTAGTGAAGAAATAAAACAGGATGTCCATGTCTTTTTCATCATCTGCGTTAACTTCAGCTATCCTGCTTTCATAGTGAATATTATGAATTACCTGTAACTCAAAGTATGAGTGTTCAAATCCCATATAATACAAGTGAGGTGAAAGTTCCTCACTTCTTAGTGTCTTGTACTTATAACAAAGTCATAGGTCATAGGTAATAGGTCATTATTATTAAATGTAAAATCTATCAGGACCTCATCTATGATTAAAAAAAATAGAAGCATACTGGCAACTGAAAAATCTCAGAAGCTTTAGTTTTTGAAGCACAATTTACTAATTATTAAGTTTAAGCATTAAATAAAAGAAAAATGTAAAATAAAATGAAAATAAATACGAGTGTAACGACCTATAAAAAATAAAAGTAAATAATAATAAATATTTAAATAAATAAATAAATAAATAAATAAATAAATAAAAATGTATAAAATAAACAATGAGTAATAAATAAAAAAAAAACAAAATAAAATAAATAATAATAATAAAAATAAAAGCGGAGCTATAAAAAATGAATAAAATTAAATGAAATTGACTTGAAATGCATCTCTAAAGATTATGAATTTATGATCTTTTCCATGTGTGTGGTGGTTGGGTGAAGAGGTTGGTGGGGTTTATAATAGTCGGGTTTACGTCCCGCACCCTGGTTGAGGGAAGAGGTTGGTGGGGTTTATAAGAGTCGGGTTCATGTCCCGCACCCTGGTTGGAGGAAGAGGTTTGTGGAGTTTATAAGAGTCGGGTTCAAGTTCCTCACCCTGGTTGGGGAAAGAAGTTGGTAGGTTTTAAAAGAGTCGGATTCACACCCGGCACCCTGGCTAGGGGAAGGGTTAGTGGGGTTTATAAAAATCGGTTTCATGTCCCGCTCTCTGGTCGGGGGAAGAGCTTTGGCTGGTTTATAAGAGTCGGGTTCATGTCCCGCACCCTGGTTGGGGGAAGAGGTTGGTGGGGTTTATAAGAGTCGGGCTCACGTCCCGCACCCTGATTGTGGGAAGAAGTAGTTGGGGTTTATAAGAGTCGTGTTCATGCCCCGCACCTTGGTTGGAGGAAGAGGTTTGCGGGGTTTATAAAAGTCGGGTTCACGTTCCGCACTCTGGTTGTGGGAAGAGGTTGGTGGGGTTTATAAAAGTTGGATTCATGTTCTGCCCCCTGGTTGGGGAAGATTGATGGGGTTTATAAGAGTTCGGTTCACGTCCCGCACCCTGGTTGGGGGAAGAGGTTGGTGGGGTTTGTAAGAGTCGGGTTCATGTCCCGCATCCTGGTTGGGGGAAGAGGTTGGTGGTGTGTATAAGAGTCGTGGTAGTCACGGGAAAAGGCTAGTGGGCTGTATAAGAGTCGTGGTGGTTGGAGAAGAGGATGGTGGAGTGTACAAGAGTCATGGTGGTTAGGGGAAAAGGCTAGTGGGGTGTATAAGAGTCATAGTGGTTGGAGAAGAGGTTAGTGGGGTGTAAAAGAGTCGTGGTGGTTGGAGGAAAAGTCTATTGGGGAGTATAAGAGTTGTAGTGGTTGAGGAAATAGGTTGGTGGGGTGTATATGAGTCGTAGTGGTTGGGAAAAAAGGTTAGTAGAGTGTAAAAGAGTCGTAGTGGTTGGGGAATAGGTTGGTGGGGTGTATAAGAGTCGTGATGGCTGGGGAAAAGGCTAGTGGGGCGTATAAGAGTTGCAGTGTTTGGGGAATCGGTTGGTGGGGTGCATAAGAGTCGCGGTGGTTGGTGGAATAGGCTAGTTTGGTGGATAAGAGTCGTAGTGGTTGGAAAATAAGTTGGTGGGGTGTATAAGAGTCGTAGTGGTTGAGGAATAGGTTGATGGGGTGTGTAAGTGTCGTAGTTGTTGGGGAATAGGTTGGTGAGGTGTATAAGAGTCATAGTGGATGGGGAATAGGTTGGTGGGGTTTATCAGAGTCGTAGTGGTTAGAGGTGTATAAGAGTCTTAGTGGTTGAGGATTAGGTTGGTGGGGTCTATAAGAGTTGTAGTGGTTGGGGAATAGCTTGGTGGGGTGTATAAGAGTCGTAGTGGTTGGGGAATAGGTTGGTGGGGTGTATAAGAGTCGTAGTGGTTGGGGACTAGGTTGGTGGGGTGTATAAGAGTCGTAGTGGTTGTAGAATAGGAATGTGGGGCGTATAAGAGTCGTAGTGGTTAGGGAATAGTTTGGTGGGGTGTATAAGAGCCGCAATGGTTGGGGAATAGGATGGTGGGGTGTGTAAAGGCCGTAGTGGTTGGGGAATAGGTTGGTGGGGTGTATAAGAGTCGTAGTGGTTGGGGAATAGGTTGGTGGGGTGTATAAGAGTCGTAGTGGTTGGGGAATAGGTTGGTGGGGTGTATAAGAGTCGTAGTGGTTGGGGAATAGGTTGGTGGGGTGTATAAGAGTCGTAGTGGTTGGGGAATAGGTTGGTGGGGTGTAAAAGGGTCGTAGTGGTTAGGGAATAGTTTGGTGGGGTGTATAAGAGTAGTAGTGGTTGGGGGATAGGGTGGTGGGGTGTATAAGAGTCGTAGTGGTTGGGGAATAGGTTGGTGGGGTGTATAAGAGTCGTAGTGGTTGGGGAATAGGTTGGTGGGGTGTATAAGAGTCGTAGTGGTTGGGGAATAGGTTGGTGGGGTGTATAAGAGTCGTAGTGGTTGGGGAATAGGTTGGTGGGGTGTATAAGAGTCGTAGTGGTTGGGGAATAGGTTGGTGGGGTGTATAAGAGTCGTAGTGGTTGGGGAATAGGTTGGTGGGGTGTATAAGAGTCGTAGTGGTTGGGGAATAGGTTGGTGGGGTGTATAAGAGTCGTAGTGGTTGGGGAATAGGTTGGTGGGGTGTACAAGAGTTGTAGTGGTTGTGGAATAGGTTGGTGGGGTGTATAAGAGTCGTAGTGGTTGGGGAATAGGTTGGTGGGGTGTATAAGAGTCGTAGTGGTTGGGGAATAGGTTGGTGGGGTGTATAAGAGTCGTAGTGGTTGGGGACTAGGTTGGTTGGATGTATAAGAGTCGTAGTGGTTGGGGAATAGGTTGGTGGAGTTTATAAGAATCGTAGTGGTTGGGAAATAGTTTGATGGGGTGTATAAGAGTCGTAGTGGTTGGAGAATAGGTCGGTGGGGTGTATATAGGTCGTAGTGGTTGAGGAATAGGTTGGTGAGGTGTACAAGAGTCGTAGTGGTTGTCGAATAGGTTAGTGAGGTTATAAGTCGAAGTGGTTGGCTTTCTTGATATTGGGTTTGACTTGCTGTTTTATTATAATACTAAAGTATCGCTTCCGCATCCGCGGATATTTAAAGTAAACATCTCGCATATTAAAAACTAACATTCATCTCACATTTATTATTATCATTATTTTTATTATTATTTATTATTATTATTTTTATTATTATTATTATTATTATTTTTATTATTATTATTATTATTATTATTATTATTATTATTATTATTATTATTATTATTATTATTATTATTATTATTATTATTATTATTATTATTATTATTAATAGTAGTAGTAGTAGTAGTAGTAGTAGTAGTAGTAGTAGTAGTAGTAGTAGTAGTAGTAGTAGTAGTAGTAATAAAAAATGTCATTCACCCAGGTCGGATAGAGTGCCATCCAGCATGTTGAATGCAGTGCCACTACCCTAGGGTGGATAAAGTGCCATTCCCCCAGGTTGAATGAAGTGCCATTCGCCCAGATTGGATAAAGTTCCATTCTCGAAGGTTAGATGAAATGCCAATCGCCCAGGTTGGATAAAGTGCCGTTCCCCCAAGTATAATGAAGTGTCATTCCCCTAGGTTGGATAAAGTGTCATTCCCCCATGTTGAATGAAATAAAATTCCCCTAGGTTGAATAAAGTGCCATTCTCTCGAGTATGACGAAGTGTCATTCCCAAGGTTGGATAAAGTGCCATTCCTTAATGTTGATTTAAGTGCCACTACCCTAGGTTGGATGAAATGCCATTCCAACAAAGTCTCGCATTTCTAGGACTTGGAGCAGGAGCAAAATAAATATTATTGGAGAAGCCGGTGCCAGAATTGGGTCGCCAAATATTTTACCAACTCCGCAGCCCTGAGCGGAACTCCAGCCCCGCACCCCCTTCCCCACCACTCTTTGAATTCTAGATAGATCCAAAGCTCTTTCCGGACTTTTCCGCAGTGCCGGAAATATCTTCTTAAATACGCCTCTATCAAATTCCTTAGTATATGACTCTAGTTTTAGGTGAGTAACAACCGCCCTCATTGTTATTATTATTATTATTATTATTATTATTATTATTATTATTATTTTTATTATTAATTATATTATTATTATTATTATTATTATTATTAAAGAACAGTTTAATGATATAGTTTATTAAATTAATATATATATATATCATATATTATATATATATATATATAAATATATATTATATATATATATATATATATAAATATATATATGTATAACAGATTATATATATATATTATATATATATAATATATAATATATATATATATATATATATATATATATATATACATATATATATATAATATATATATATAAAATAATGCATCACTGAGTAGAGCCTTTATGGGTATAATCTTCAATTATTTGCGACCGACATTCTTCCGTCATGATATATAGAAATTCAATTTTTTTTTTTTTGTTTTTTTTTTTTTTTTTTTTTTATATACATTTCTTTATAAGGTTTCCAAAAACTTTAAAAACGTTGCATCATGCACAGCACTCACACATACACAGCACTCACACATACACAACACACACATAGTCGTTTTATCTATATAATATATATATACTATATTATATATATATATATATATATATTATACTATAAATAATATATATATTATATATATAATATATATATATATATATATATATATATATATATAGAGAGAGAGAGAGAGAGGAGAGATGTATAGAGAGAGAGAGAGAGTGGAGGAGGAGAGAAGAAGAGAGAGGAGAGAGAGAGGAGAGAGAAGAGAGAGAGAGAGAGAGAGAGAGAGAGGTTTTGCCATTGAAGGCATTGCGAATTCATAAACTCTTTACCTTCTATAACCAATCTATAATTCTAAACATTGCCAAAGTAAATTATAAAATTTAAAATTAGGCAAAAATACTGTCTTATACTTCCTTTCTAACTTCTGAACTTGAAAGCAAATAAGTATGAGGGTAAGTCAGTTCATGCTGAGTTCAAGTAAGATTTTGGCCAATGTGATATGGTTTTGCATTTTCCTCACTCCTTGTATGATATATTGGCTTTAATTAGATAGAAGCAGGGGGGGCAGAAAACTTGTACAAACTAACTTTGTTGCATGGCATATAACATTTTTGGTAATTGTGACTTTAAGCGCAAAATGAAACATTAAATTTTTTTTAACCTTAAATCGATGTTTCGATAGACTTCCAATGCAACTTTGCCACAAAAATATGACCGATTTTTTTCAAGTTACGATTCGGTATAGATAAGATTTGAGTAAGTTTAGATAAGTTTCAGGTTTATTTTAAGTTATGTTGAGATACACAGTAAGTCTTGTCTATTTAACAAATGTTATCATAATCTTAACGAGTTTTCGGACCTAAACCGAAAGCGTTAGATATGACAACGATGTTTTCGTCATCATGAATGGATAGGAAAAATATTTATAAAACATTATCGAAAAAATTGATTTTTCGTCATACTACGCGTTGCTCCCAGATTACCGAATCGTCAACTTGCTTTCTCTCGACTGATGGAGAGAAGAAACATCTTGTAAAGCTAAGCTATATAATGTATCTTGTTTAAATTATTTCCATGTGAGGTAAACATTGTTCTTTGTAACGTTGGGACGTTGTAGACTATAAAGTTTTCCGTATCATAGATCAAATTATAATTCCAGTTTTACAGATATTTATTTTGAATGTATTGAATTGTCCTTTGAATGAGAATGCCCTTCTTACATTGGAGTTCTTACTTGCTACTTCTTATTGTTATTCCTCATATTTGTTCTATATCTTTACCACGAAAGGAGGAAGTGTAAACGTGTCTTTTATAAATGTATGTATTATCATTATAATGCGAGAATACAAACTGGTCTGCTCCGATCAAAGATGGTTAGGTTCATTTCAAATCTTGGTAATATACTGATAATGCGAGTCTTGTTCATGATAATACATTTATTGGGCCTGATTCAAAGAAATGATAAAGTGAAACTTGGTTTATGTCATTAACTAATTATAAGATTGTTATTCTAGCTTTCTTTCGTTTTTGTATCTGTTGACTTCGCAAGCTTCTACTACACAGTCTTTTTTTTTTGTTGTCTTAATCTGCAAACTTTTTTTTAATAGCCATTTTTTCTCTCAATAGCTTCTTTCGCCCCTTACACCTAGGAAGTTGCTGTCTTACACGTCAATCTCCCTCTCATATTTCTCACATTTAAAATGTTTTAAAGCCTTCTCTGAGAATAATTGAATTCATCAATCCTCCAAGCATTCTTTAATGAGAACCTCATTCTTTCCGAAATTGTTTCATCACATTTTCAAGCTCATAATTCAAAAATAAAAATGTTGATCATTATGTGTTATACTGGGGGGTTCTCTCCTTATAAGAAAAGCCATTTTTACCGCCAATCTCTATAGGCACGTGGCCAAAGCATTTTGTATTCTTTCTCAGTCTTTCAAAACAGGGGTTACCAACTAATGCTATGCCAAATTTATTGGAAAAATTAAAGTGTTAGGCCAAAGTTATAAAAGTAACATTTTAATATTTTGATTTTATATTTATTTTACATGATCAATATTTAGAATAATTTTAAACAGGATGTTTTCAAACAATTACTTTAAGCTGCTCCTGACAGGTGAAGGTAATAGGATTTTGACAAACTTTGACATACAACACAATTCAAGCTCACAAAAATTTGTTCATAATCTTGAAGCATGGTTACCTCGTTCTAGAATTTGTTAATGTCATTTTATCAAATCTAGAAATTCCGTTTCTATTTTCCTGATAGACAATCGGTTTTTATTATTCTTCTTATCTGGACTATGACCATCCTTTCTAATAGGCTATTCCGATTGATATTAATTCGAAAGATTAAAAAAGTTATTCAATGTTTTGGAGGCTGAAACTTCACACCCGATCTAACTTAGATTTAGGACTAAGTTGTGTGGCAGTGGCAACGCCCAGAAGAGTACAATATGTAAAGTAAAATAATTTTTATATATTCTGTTGATGATTTGACATCATAATGCCAGGACATACTGTATATCTCTCTCTTGTTCAAATAAACACACCATCATGATACTAACCTGATACTAACCTAGCATTAGCCTGCCACACATCTTGATCAACATGAAACAAACCTGCCACTTACCTAACACTAACCTAACACTAACCTAGAATTAGCCCTCTACAAATCTGATACTAACATGAAACAAACCTGATACTAACATGACACAAATCTGACACTAACCTTATACAAAGCTGAAAAACATCGACTCTAACCTAACCTAACCTGCCACAAACCTGATACTAACATGAAACAAACCTGATACTAACCTGACACAAACCTGACACTAACCTAATACTAACCTGACACAAATCTGACACTAACCCGAAAAACACCTAACTCTAACCTAAAATAAATGTTGAAACATTGTAAAATTCTCTAATATTCATTTTTATTTTTTTTCATTTAGCAGTCACTCTAAATCATCAGATGTATAATAATAATAATAATAATAATAATAATAATAATAATAATAATAATAATAATAATAATAATAATAATAATAATAATAATAATAATAATAATAATCATAATAATGATAATTTATTATTATTATTATTATTATTATTATTATTATTATTACTATTTTTATTATTATTATTATTATTTATTATTATTATTATTATTATTATTATTATTATTATTATTATTATTATTATTATTATTATTATTATTATTATTATTATTATTATTATTATTATTATTATTTACCTTTATAGAAGACATTTAAATAATTTTATTGTCTTTTGGGTAAGATATTTTATTTCATTTGTTTTTGAAAGACTTTATATATCGCTTTCATAAAAAGGAATACAAGACATTAATGGCTAATAATATTGGAACCAGAAAATAAAAATCCGCATTTTGGTTATTTGATTTTCTTCACGATTTTAGCAGAGTACGCCAATAAAAAATTTGCCAATCTCTTAATCGGCGAATAAGTATTGACTTTGATTATGGCTTTGAAAACCCGTTAAGATTGACTATTAAAGTCTGAATTTAAGACGTTGTTCAATTATGCAAACTCGCTGATTAAGGATGCATGCCTACTGCCGAAACGCTCGTAAAAATAATATATAAAAATTAAAAAAGAGACACACTCACAACTTGCCAACAATACTTTGGATGTAAATTAGTTAAAAATAAACTCTTAAAAAACTTATTGGTAAATAAAAAAGAACACAATTTTATAACATATTGCCCTTCACCCAGTGGTATAATTTTGTAAATGCGAGTATAAAAAGTAGCCTCACAGTTCAAAGTCTTAAACTTATGGGTAAATAAAAGGAATACGTTTTTTTAATATATTGCGCTTCACTCGGTGGTATAATTTTTAACGGCGGATTCAAAAAAGTAGCTTTGCAATTCACACTTTCACCATTACTGATTCAAAGTTTTCTCAGAATGGCTTTACGAATGAGGAATAATTTGGTATTTACGTTTTTAAAGAGATGGTTTTATTCTTCTCTTGAGTGCCAGTCTTGTTCAATACATGACTTTAATGAGAGCTTTATTAGCATCATCCTAATATATATATATATAAATATATATAATATATATATATCATATGGTCTACGTATATATATATATAATATATATATATATATATATAATATCTATATATATATATATAATATATATATAATATATATATTATATATATACATATATATATATATATATATATATATATAGGACCTAATAGTTTAATGGATCAGTGATTTTTAGTTGTTTTTTTTTAAGTTTTCTTTTCATATACTGTTAGTATATGATACTAGCAATTAATTGAGGTGCTGATAAAGAAAGGTACGAAATTTGAAAATATTAAAAATTAAATAATAAAATAAGCAAAAACGTTCATTTTTCATGAGAAAGAAAACGCATTTTAGTACAAAAGTGTGAAAGAATTGAGGATAGGGTAAAAAATAATGTTATCGGGGTAAATTCGTTCTTTATTTATTTTTATTTTTTCATATATTGATTCTGTGTATACCATACAAAACTTGTCATAACCTGAACTAGGTAGTCCTAAGTCAAAACCTAACCTAATATGATCGACCGATTGAAGTAAACCTAAACCTAATCTAGATGGATCGACGATGCAGTAACCATACCTAACTAATATGGATCTACTTTGCCGTAATTTTTTTCTCTTGTTCTGGGTTTTTTCTAAATAAGATTTTTACTTTTCAGAAAATATTGAGTTTTCTCGTTTCACGGTAGCTGCCAAAAGTATGATGCTTAAAAAAGTACGATTTTATTTAATAATTACTTGTTTTTGTAATTTAAAAATTTTCTTGATCCTGCTTATCAGCCATTCAAATTTTTTGTTGTTATCAATAGATAACAATAATGGAAAAAAAAATCAACTCAGAGCATGATAATCACTATATATATATATAATATATATATTATATATTATATATATATATTAATAGAATATAATAGTACTACGTATATGTAATATTGTTCAGTATAATATTTAATTTAAAAATAGTATCATATACTATATATATATATATATAATATGATATATATATATATATATATATCTATAGTAGTAATAATATTAATACTATATAATAATATATATCATAAGTACTATATATATATAACTTATATTAACTATATATATATATATACTTGATTTATTATATCAATATATATATATATTATATATATATATATATCTATATATATATATATATAATACTATATATATATATATATATATATATATCTAGTAATATATAGCCTATATAAGGCTCGAGTTTTTTTAATAATAATACATAATAATAATATAATAATATATAAAATAATAATCAAAATAAATAATAATACATAATAATAATAATAAATAATTTTTCATTCATGATTGAGTTTAGTACGAGAAAATTACAATTTAAATAATTTAATAAAGCATAAATACCACATAGGTGGCGGTTTTATATTATAATGGTCAATACTTTATACAATTTTCAACTGAACCAACAAATTATAATAAAACAGAAAGTAAATTTTCTCTAGTATCTGAAATGGGGCTTCTAATTGCAACACTGTGTTGTGTCTTTAGCACCAAATATAATGCCTAATACTCACATTATTGGATACTCCTACACTAATATTATTACTATACAAATCAATATAATAATAATAATAATATAATTAATAATAATAATATATAATAATAATAATACTAATAATAATCAATCAATAATACCTAATAATAATAGTAAGTGAACTTAGATGTTGACCGGGACTGGAAATCTGGAAATCCTGGAATCCTGGAAGGATTCCAGGATTTTGGAAAGTGGTTTCCAGTTTCCAGGAACTGGAAACTGGAAAGTACTGATTGAAATTTAGGTAATTCCAGATTCTGAATGGTAGTGTGTTCACAGGATCACAGAAACTGGATCCTGAACTGGAAATGATATGATATATATATCTATAATATATAATATAATATACTATATATATATATATTATGAATATATATATATATAGTACTATATATATATATATGTATATAATATTATTAGGTATATTATATTATATTAATAATGTACTGCTTAGAGAATATGTACATGCATAGAGAATATGTACATGCTTAGAGAATCCGTTCATGCAAGAGAAGAATACACGCAAACGCACAAAGAAGAGTCGGGATGGCACATCTTACGACGTCACACTCACCGACCCCCGCCCGCACCCCGCCTATAATTAAGACGATGATTAATATGATATAATATATATATATATATATATACATACTAAATATACAGAATATTACTACTAACGTACGTATAATATATATATATTATATATATATATATATAATATACACGTATAACGACGTACAGTACAGAGTAGAAAGATACGAGGCGTGCGCGCGGCAATACATGCAAATATTTTTCAGCGTCGGCCGCCCCTCGCGAGAGAGCCGCTGCAAAGCTGCAAGCCGAACCGTCCTTTCCCCGTTCAATCGTCGGCAAATCAACTGATTTTAAAAATAAAATGAGGGGAAAACTGACGGGAGAGAAGGAGAAGTAGGGAAGAGAAGGGGAGTTGAACCAGAGAAAAGGAATCTACAATTATAGCTAAAGCCTAAAAGGTGTAATGTATCAGCCTGCTCCAGATTTATAACGCTAAGACAAATGGCGCTTGGCAGAATTCAAGAGGGGAAGAATGATTTTAATTACCTCTATCTAAGTCTAAAAGAATAATTATATGACGTATTTTGTAAGCAAGGGGCAGAAAAAAATCAGAATAAGACACACCAAGACCAATCATTAGGTGTCAAAGTAGTAAAATTTATGAACTTTTGTAAGAAGGGGAGATTAATTACTAACTTGTATTGACCCTCACTTCAACCTTGACAGGCTTCTTAAAATTTTACGACTTTTTGCTAAAGAAGGGGAGATTTATTACTCTATGTAAGTTGAAACCCTTACACTTCTAACTGACAGGTTTAAAATTCTATGACTTTGTTTAAAAACAAGGAACCTCTTCTGTTGACAAAGGAGTCGCAAGTATAAGAGTAAGGGGAAAGGTATCAGCTGTAAATTATAACGTTTACACATAGGGTAAGTTGAACAAAGCACCAGATGTTCTTGCGTAATTGACAACAGTTCTTTGTTCTTGCACTAAAAAGAATACAGGATAGAACCTGTTACACGAAGCTGAAGAAACACATACATAATACATACATACGTATATTAGCAATAACATGACATACATACATACATATAAAGAGAGATACTCTCTCTCTAACTAACTAAACTAACTAACTAACTAACCTAACTAACCTAACTAACCTAATATACAAGTATTATAATATACATAATATATATATATATATATTTATCATACATAATATATATATTATATATATATATAATATATATATAATATATATATATATATATATAATATATATATATATATATATATAATATACTATATATTATGTCAATGGCCGACATGTCTTGGAATTCCTAAGGTCGTTCATATTTAATATATATACATTTCGCTTTTCTAAATTTTGTAAGTTTCTATTATTTACTTATTTTGTTAAAAGTTAATGTTATTTTACTATTTATTTAGTTTTTTATTTTTTTTTTATTTAAAAAGATCTTATATTCTTTAAAAACTTTTATTTATTTTTGTTTTGTTTTCTTCAAACATTTTGTTTTTACTAAAAAATTTATTCTTTTCATGTTTATAACGTAAAAAATTTGCAATTGTTTACATACCCTAAATCAGTAATCAGTAAAATCAGTAATCAGTAAATCAGTAAATCAGTAAATCAAGTAAATCAGTTAACTCAGTAAATCAAACTGCCCTCCTACCCTTCGATCCATCCATTGTCTATTGATCTATTGATACTATTGATCTATTGATTCAAGTCATAATTGTATATAACATATCTCAAAAACTTTTATTTATTTGTTTATAAACTTTAAAAAATTTGCATTTTTACTAAATTTCTTTCATTTATGTTTACAACGTAAAAAATTTGCATTTTTTCAATACCCTAAAGCAGTAAATCAGTAAATCAGTAAATACAACCACCATCCATCCACCTTCATGATCTATTGGATCTAATTGATCACTTGATCTATTGATCTATTGATTTCAAGTCATGTTTTGTATAACATATCTCAAAAACTTTTATTTATTTTGTTTTGTTTTCTTTAAACATTTTGTTTTTACTAAATTTCTTTCATTTTATGTTTACAACGTAAAAATTTGCATTTTTTACATACTCTAAAAAGCAGTAATCAGTAAATCAGTAAATCAAACCACATTCCTATCCTTCCATGATCTTTGATCTATTGATCTATTGATCTACATTGATCTAATTGATTCGAGTCACATTTTCTATTAAAATGTTTTTCATTTCATACAAAAAGGCAGTAAATCAGTAAATCAGTAAATAAAACTGCCTTCCAGCCACCCTCCTACCCTTACCATGATCTATTGATCTTATTGATCTATTGATTCTATTGAATTCAAGTCATTATTTTCTATTAAAATTGTTAAGTTTTAACATACTCTAAAGCAGTAAAATCAGTAAATCAAAAACTGCCATCCAGCCACCCTCCTACCGTTCCATGATCTATCTGATCTATTGATCTATGATCTATTGATCTATTGATTCAAGTTTCTTTCTCTTTAGTATAATAAATAAGTCTTTTGGCCTAAAAAGCGGGAAAAAAAAACAAGTTTTTTAATTCTTAAAGCTGTTCTATAACATAAAGTGCAGACTACATAACGTTTACATATAACTTTTTTAGCATCAAATATACTTACAAGTTAAAAAAAAGATAAATTATTTAAAAACATATAATGAAATAAATACAGTATACATATAAGTTTTTTATTTATAGGTTGTACAGGAAAACAAAAGGTCTTAACATATTGAAACATTATTATAATTTTAAAAAAGAATGTTTACATACCATTTACTAAAACTAAAATCTAAATGCAGAGAGTCCAGAAATAATACAACATTTATTTTTGATTCTT
Organism: Trachelipus rathkii; assembly: GCA_015478945.1. Lineage (NCBI taxonomy): Eukaryota > Metazoa > Arthropoda > Malacostraca > Isopoda > Trachelipodidae > Trachelipus > Trachelipus rathkii. The sequence continues at coordinate 22,134 of JABUQX010001811.1, read as the reverse complement.
TATAACACAGCTATCCAGTTGACCAATTGTCTCGAAACATCCCGAGGAGAAGTGTTGAAGATAAGTCCAAGAGTCGGTATCCAATTTCAGCAGAGCTAAGTTCATTACAGGCGAATACACCTAAAAAAATCTTCTTCCGTTTCTAAAGGCATTTAATATTTCTTCATTCATTCATTCGTTTAATAAATCTCAAAGATTATATTCGTAGCTCCTGTCCAATCTCGATGCTCTGGGATGTTCCAAATACAACCACGTACTGATATTGAGGATGTCAAACTTTGTCCAACTTTGAGACACAGCCCCTAATGTGCCTTTTCTCAGGATATTAAGATGATAGCATTACAACTGAAAAGATAGCTGTGAGATCGTAAGCGTATAAATTACTGTTTCAGCATAAGTCTTGAGATCAACACTTGTACCGTTATCGCTGCAGGATACAGTATTTTGGCAAATAAATCGAAAAAGGACCGCGAACATTGAGAAATGTGAGTCCCCCTTCGTATCATCATCTCATAATCACGACCTTATGGTTGACCATTCACTGCAAACTGATACCTCTAAGACCGAAATGTGTAAATTTAAAGGCGGACTTCCCATAGTTTCCAGAAATAGGCATCGTGTTCTACAATTCCTATTATTACCTTCTGAGGTAAGCTGCCATTGACGATGTTAGGTATATTAATACTTGGTAATCCTGGGTAAAGTTAAAAAAATTTAGTCTCAATTCTCTTGATTGGATATTTTTGCTGTATCAGTTAAAAGAGATTTCTCTATTTCCATATGTTTAAGGGAGATAATTTCACTTAGCGCTACTAGAGATAAGCATCCAGTAATTTGAAAATAGGCTTTGGAGCGGAAGTTGTACGCTGTAGCGTTTGCTGCTTGACAATTAAGCGCAAATTGAGAGAGTAGAATCTACGTTACCGGCTGATGCGGGTGTTCCACTGATGGTAGACATAAGTCTTTCCTGAGAGAATATATCACCGTTTACACGTCCATAATAATCGTAAGTGTTATTTTTAGATTTAGCAGCATTGTCCCTATGTTTCTCTACATCTTTTAAATTGTAACAACCACATGATTGTAAATGGGAATGTGTTTAGCATCATCTGAATAATTTAAGCAAAGTCTCAATATAACTTCGATAAGGGTTAACTTGCAGCTGATGCTCCTAGAGATGTTTCAATTTAAAACACCTCAAGTTGATTGAAACATGTATACAGAAATTTGTCTCGGTTGAGATAACTATGGTGGTTCGGTGTCTGTGAGATTTTTTGCACCATCTTCGTTTAGCTTAACTTAGTCTTCAGATATAAAAACACATTCGAAGGATTCAAGATCTTGGTCAGAATAATGATGGCTCAGGGATGTTGAAGCTTCGAGAGGAGTACATTGTATTATGAGTGAGGCGTGAACCGAGGGTTTAATACAGATAAAAGTTGGGATTCACTACACGATCTGTGTAGGATTCACAGAAAAGAGATCAAGTGTCCAGCTCTTACAACAGTCGGGGGCTGAGGGAATGGAGGAAATGCAATCTGCTAGCGACATCGCTGACGTATAATGAGGAGAGGTATGTTTAAACATTTCTTTATACACGAAATAGATGCAGGTTACTTAAATTATCTTATGCAAAAAAGAAAAAGTTACGCAATTTATTACTAAACTGATCATTAGAGAGGCGAACCGTCAAATACACTTTTTTCTTTAGTGGGCCCTTTATTATTCCTACTTTAATGGTTTTTACGGAGCCACCTACACGTTGAACAGTCATCTTGCGTCGTAATTTTCGTTTAACATCGTCTAACATTTCATCTGAAACATCAGCTATGCGGTTTTACAGCACTACGAGGGTCGACAAACCACATAATATCCATTGTGTTTATTCCTGTTCTGGCCGCTTTTTTAGCGAAGTATTTTACCTCCTGATTTAAACAGGGGAATAGCTCTCGAAATAACGAAGCAAAAACACTCCACGCCTACACCATATCCCCCTTCTGCAATTCCTTGATCCCTGAAGACTCTTGTCTCTTTCATTATCTATATCTTTACGTCGGCGCTTTCATTTGCTTAGTGTACCGTACAGCACTGCTGTCCCAATTGTTGAAATGGGTATACCGGTTTGCCTCGACGCGTCTCTAATAAACGCGACACTGAACCTCAGTTGGGTCTTACTCAATAGGTATAGTGAACATTAGGAAAAGCTTATAACTTTAACGAACCTTTAGGAAAAGAACTACTCTAACAAAGAGGGCTTTAGTTATTCCACCCTACATACTGGATTGTTCACAATATCGTATAGACATGAGGGCCATACCTGGATCTTGAAACATCTAAGTAGGCAAGCATACAAAAATGTAATGAACTCTCTGTGTCATTTTTTGAGACATACTCTTTCATCGTTGGTATATAACGCATTAGATCCTTAGATATGTTTTGATATTATTTCCGATATTTTGGTATACATGTGAGTAACAACAATTACAAATTCCAGACACTGAAGGGGCGGAACATAATCAACTTATAGTCTTTTCAGGTTCACATGCTCATGCGAAGATTGTTAATGTGATTACCACGTATCGTTCGTTAGCGAGGATTATTAACAAGAAAACACTCAATCTTACAGTATTTTGACTTCTTCAAATTTTTTTTTTAAGTCTATGAATAAGAATTTTGGTAACCGACTTATAGAGACCGTGCTCTAATAAAAACTTTTCAGGGCGAACAATATTCATTGTTGCCGCTCGTTGAATGGTTGCCACATTATTAGGTTTACTTTTTAATACATTTTAACCATCAAGTTAAATAATAAACTGGCCCAATTTATGTACAGTCAATATTAATTTATCGGCGTCCGAGCAATTATTTCACTTCATTTCCCTGCTTCATGACGATTTCTCGATCAAAAGCTTATAGTGTTCAATAATTGGGGTATGACTACAGTCATGATATTTTATTTCCGGATATAGATCATGAGAAGCCGATTGAAAGGCAGCGTTAAATAGAAAAATGATCTTCACTCTCCCTGTTCACAATGAAAAAAAACTGATCAATGTTTCTTAATTTCACTGGCATTATATAACTATTAAACTTCGCGTGGGTAACTACCCATTTGACAAGATACTGGTTTATTTTTACCTTTTCCTTAGACATTCCTGAATATTTCTTCTTATTTTATAGTCTCATTACTCTTAGGATCAACCTTAATTTTCGGTTCTGTATTTTCCTGGCTTATAGAACCCCTCCTTTTATTGTTCCCGCATCTAAATCTTCAAGATAGTATAAAATTTTAACCCATCTCTCGGGAATTCTCTCTGTTTGTATCTACTTTAAAAACTTCTCTTGAGATCGGTAAACGGCAACAGGCCACCATTAGTACGACACTAGACGGGTAGACAAGCGGCCGGAGTCATGGGAAGCGCTCACACGGAGTGGAAGCCTCGGGATAATCGACCGAACAGACCCGAGCTGAGGAGAGCTTGCCACATAAGAGCCTGTAAGGAGAACACGAGTCTATCGGTGTAACCATGACCAGCAAGATGGAAGCGCCCATGAACCGCACCGGTGACACCGCTGACAACTAGGCCAGCGGGGACCGGGCGCGAATCTCGCTCATGGCCATGAAAAGCAGATGTACACTGCTTGGGGTGAGTGTATCTGGAGACCCGCCGTCTCCAACGACAAGCGGCGCGAACTAGAATAGGATGCCTCTCTAAGCTCGCCGCCACCGTATCCAGGGTCCTTGCGACCGGTGCACTCAACCATGTCCCTCGATCCTATACTTCGGAGAGCAAGAGGCTAGGAAGCCTCGATTCGAGGAAGGTGAGAAGCAGGCACCACGCGAGTACTCTACTGGGGCAGCAACTACCGCAACGGGCACGCGATATGCGAGCCGATGAGAGAGCCCCAAAGACAGAACAGTGAAGCCTACTCCTCATCCGACCCAGGGGGCTAAATAAATAGTTACGACAGTTCGAGCCCACGAGCGGAAACACAAAGAACCTCAAAACTAGAGCATATTAATGCGCCAAACGAGGCTTAGTATAATGAATCTGAGATACCAGTTGATCTGGGTCCATTACTAGATATGGAAGCCATGACGACCGCGGGGCTTTCAGAGAGCAAAGAAGATAATAATCGGTTGACGATATAAGGCAAGTGCACGATACCCTCTTTTTTTCTCTGCATTCATTACCCTTTAGTCGAAATTCGATTTCATCTGATCTAAACCTCTCACATAATCTCACTAATTTAAGGATGGCCTGTGATTAATCGCTTTATTTTTTCCGTCACCAGGATGACTAGGAAACTCGCGGGTTCTTGTCTTCTCTCACCATCTCTAGAGGACGGTCTTCTATAATTGTCTCACTAGTGATAAGACTATGTATACAGAGAATAACCCAACATCTTGCAGTAATAGTCTATAATATTATAAAATGTATATTCATTTCGTGAAAGTATAACCTATGCACATATCTTTCTTGTTAGTAGTTCTTTGATACTACTTTTCCACATAATAGACAGCTTTATTCAACATGAATACAATGTGTTGTAGGTACCTCAATATCATCACCTCATGTAACTATTATGCATTGAAAACATCTTCTCTGTAAAAATCTGTTACCTTCATATCTGTCCAACATCAGTTGCAGGATATCTAATTATTCCACATCATTTAAATAAATTTTCTACTGAACTAGCTTGAGCAAATACAGTCTGTGAGCTTTTTATCATCTTTTAAAGCCTTAACCTATAAGTTTGGAATATTCATCTATCCACAAAAAGAATGTATTAGATACCCTCATTGTAAACTTTTAATACTTTAACCCATTCAGCTTAAATCAAGTTGCCCATACATTTATCTAAGTGAAGGGGCTATGGTTTTTTCGTGTTGGAAAACTTTTAACTTCCGTTATATGGTTTATGTAGAGTAAAAGATCCCACTATGTCTAAATACATTATTCAATTCATGTTTTTAATTAATCGTGAGGATGAATTTGAAGCGACACCTTGAAAAGCCTCCATAACTGTAAGGCTGTTTCACATCAAAGTAATATTTATCGACCGCATCCTTAGCCTCCATGCTCTCACAATGACATTATAATAAAAAACATATTCATTTATACTTGATAGGGATATAAAAACTGCGATTGTCTATATGAAATATTTTATCTTTAATTACAAAATAATATCACATATAGTTAAATCTACAAGTCTAACAAATTACAAACAACTACATCCATTATAAAAAGTACAATACATACTTAGGAACTAATCCATTTTGAAGCGAAGATGGGTTTTTTTCTTTATTCATTCCTGCACTTGAAACGTTAATAATGGTCACTTACTACTTAGCATCTTAATTCTATCCGATTGCAAAAAGAAGTACCGCAGACGGGATCCTGCCAGCGTCAGGTCTAGGACGACGCATTCGAAAAAAAGCACAAATTACAATAGGTCCAGTTCGTTAATCTTTGTTTATTCTGGATTAAAGTCGTCGTTGGAGAACTTATAGTTTTTGAAGTTAGCTGGTGTTTGATCTGTTCACCTGCCACAGGCGCCTTTTCACCAATCACGTGAGAGATAGATAATTTCAAGTCCAACAATTTCGAATCGGCTATTGTTTTCTCCGTCATAATGAATTTGACCGAGGTTCATGTCCAAGTTAACGGCTGAGATCTTTAAAATCGCTTATAATAGAGCATAAACCCGTTTTTCTTATCTCATATGGTAAGCTTTCTTGAAGTATATGTTTTAAAATTATCTTCTATCTTTTCACTTCATCTTAGTATCTGGATGTTAGAGCGTGAATCTTTACTTAGGTGAATTTAAATAAAACTTAGAGTCTACTAATTTTTTGTAGTAGCATCTTTGATATAAGGATTCTTTTTTTCATGAATGTTAACAAAGATGAAGAAGTTTTAGATATAGATGGAGGTTTCCTATCTCGTTAATTATTTTCTGTTCAATGCTTGCGATCTATATAAACTCTAAAGGCTTGCTGGTTTGTCAATCCTTGGTGAGTAAGGGTTTATACCCTGTCTGAGCGCAGTTGAGAGTTTTGATGTAGGTGGTTTGTTGTTGCTGTTGTTTGTTGTTGTTGTTGTGTTGTTGTTGTTGTTGTTGGTTGTGGTGTTGTTGTGGGGTGCTGTTGTTGTCTTGTTGATCATGGCTGTTTGCAGAGGTCCAGGGTTCTTGGTACTTATATTTCATCTTCCTAATAATCGCTGTAGGGTAAAACCGCAACACCCCTTCTTCATCATTGAGCAATCCACTTGGTTATCAATGGGGCTTATGACATCGAAAAGAGTCAAGGTAGGAACACACCCTCACCCCTTTTGTAATAGCTTCTTTTTATTTTTAAGCTTTTTACGTTACCAGGCAAGTTTTTTTATGATGCTCTCTATACGACGCAGAGCTTACGTTCTGAGGTCTGTTTTAAAGGAACATTTCTTTTATAAGATTTAGACATACTTCGGCTAAACATTGAACAAATTTTTCATCTTCGCACAGATTCAGTTTACGTCTTTTTTTCAGAAGTGTCTCTTTCGAGATTTTAACATTTTCTCATCAGAGGTAAAATCAATTTTGCTAACTCAGAGTATCAATCATAGGGGATTCAGGTAGCGTCATATACTGTCCTATACCCTCCGAGTTAGAGTAAGATATTATGCTACGCAGCCAACGACTAGACTGTGGTGTGCTTTTGCCGGGATGAAGCTCGCAGAAGTAAATGATACCGTGTGAGGTATAGATTAACTTCTATTTATATACTTTTGAACTCTTTACGCTGAGTAGCGGACATTTGTGTGGCACAAACATGACTTGGGGCTTATATCTCTTGCTTGTTGCCCAAACAGGATAAAGTGATCTGTGTGATTAAGATACATCACGCATAATACTTTTTTGATGAACCAGAATATCTCCTGAGTTACTAGAAAAAATACAGGTGCACGTTTTAAGATGATGAAGCAAGTAAACTGTAAATAGGCCTGGCTCATTATCGCATCCCACTTTACTATCAGAGAGATCTTCATCGCATCAAAATTCGTGAGTCGCACAAGGATGTATAATTTTATGACCAAAGTAAACATTGAAGGAGCTTTTATACTCATATAAGCTTCGAGGAAAATTGAGAGAATTACACTCTCTTGTAAAGATCATGTCAAATCATTTTCTCGTTGGTAACACGACACGTGTCAGCAACCATATGATCCATTTTTAACAAGGGCCTTTTGTTACGAAAAGATCAAACCTCTTTAAAAATACTTTAGATGTAAATAGAAAGGTTTTTCCCCGCTGCCGCACCTGTAGGGACCTGCCACAGAAGAACATGTAGCAGGGAGCGCGGAAACATAAAATTTACCACGTCATTACGAGGATATGACACCTCACAACATTAACTGAACGAAAGAAAAAGGATCCCCACTTATGTCTAACGACTTGTTAAAATAAAAAGCTTGTGTTTCCTTTTTTCCCGCGCTTCTTCTATCAAGAAGAACTTTTTATTTATGAGCTAAATCGAGAAAGAAAGAAATCAATACGAGTCATAGATCAACTGATCATAGATAATGGAAGCGGTAGGGAGGGTGGCTGGTGGCAGTTTTATTTACTTGATTTAACCTGCGTTTCCACGGAAGTATTAAGACATAGACAATTTATAAATAGAAGAATATAGACTTTGATCAATACACATAGATGCCAATCGTAATCAATATAGAGTCCATGGAAGGGTAGGACGGTGGGCTGGAAGGCAGTTATTACCTGATTTGACGATTTACTGCTCTTAGCAGTCTGATAAAATACAATTTTAAGATAGAAAAATTAATGACCTTCTGAAATCAATCAGATCAATAGATCAAATGATTCAAGTAAGTCAATAAGATCAAATGGCAATCGGATAGGCAGGGTGGTTTGATTCCTGATTATTAGCTGATTTACTTAGTGGGCTTTAGAGTGGTATAAATGCAACATGTTTACGTTGAAAACAAAAATTTGCAAAGAATATTTATAGGTGCATAAAACAAATAAATGTCACAGAGAAACAAAACAAATAAATTAAAAGTAAATAGTTTATTTTACTAAAACAATATGACTTGAATCAATAAGACAAACAGTATAGAGTGAGAGAGATCGAACTAGGATCAATGGAGTCAATAGATCAAACGAGATCATGGGAAGGATACGGACAGACGTGGTTTGATTTACTGTTTTTACTGCCGATTTACTGCTTTAGAGTATGTAAAAATGTAAGATTTTATTAAAGTATTATAAAAACAATATTTACTAAGTGTTTTCTGATATACCAGCAAATATCCATTCACAATACAAAATAGATCATAGATCAATTAGATCAGTGGTATCAGGAATGGGTAACGGTGAGGGACAGATTGTTGATTTACTCGATCTTACTGATTTAAGCTGATTTACTCGATATCTGATTTACTCGATTTAGCTGATTTACTGGATTTACTGCTTTAGAGTATAAATAAAAGAATGCAAATTTTTTACGTTATAAAACATGAAAAGAATACAACTTTTTTCAGTAAAAAACAAAAATGTATTGAAGCATAACGAAAACAAACAATAAATAAGCAGTTTTTAAAGAATAGTATAGATTCTTTTAATAAAAATAAATAAAACTAAAATAAATAAGTAAATTGAAGCATTTAACATTTAAACAAATAAGTAGAGAGACAAATTTAGAAAAGCGAAAATGTAGTATATTAAATATGAACGAACCTTAGGAAATTCCACGACATGGTCGGCAATTATGACTTGATCTATCAATATATATAACCTATATATCTACTAGCTATATATATATATATAAATTATATATATAATATATATATATATATATATATATATACTATATATATATTATATATATATAATATATATATATATAGGTTAGTTAGTTAGTTAGTTAGTCTGTAGTTAGTTAGAGAGAGAGTATTCGTATGTGTATGTGTATGTATTAATGTCGTAAATGTATGTAGTGTATCGTCGATGTATGATTGTTTCTTCAGCTTCAGTGTAACAGGTGTGAATCCTGTATTCTTGTTAGTGCGAAGAAAAACGAACTGGTTGGTCAATTACACAGAACAATCTGGTGCTTTGTCACTTACCGCTATTCGCTAAACGTCTATAATTGTGCAGCTGAATCTATACCATACCATTCAAAGTCTAATCTTATTTTGAAAAATAATTTGCTTGAAAAAAAGTCATAAGAAATTTTATTCCAGAATTAGATTCACATTCTTTTCTATATTTGAAATAATTAATTTCTCAGCCACTTCTACAGCAAGTAATAAATTTCCACAAAACTGTCAAACTTGAAGTGAGGGTTCAATACAAAGTAATTAAATCTCCCCTTCTTATTTCAAAAGTCATAAATTTACACTTGACATCCCTAAAAGTAATTGGTTTGAAAACATAATGTATTCGTTTCTCTCCCCTCCTTCTTACAAAAAGTCATAAATTCTTCTTTTTAGACACTTAAAAGGAGAGTTAAAATCATTCTGCTCCCCGTCATTGAATTCCACGCGACACCATTGTGTTTCTTGCGTTATCTAAAACATAAATTGAAGCTGATACAGTTTACAACCGATATAGGCTTTCCCAGGCATAGATAATTAGATTCCCTTTCTCTGTTCAAATCCCCCTTGTCTCTTCCCCTCTTCCTTCTCTGTCCCGCTTCATTTTCCCTCATTTTTTTTTATAAAAATCAAGTTGATGGCGAGCGATGAACGGGGAAGACGTGGTGCAGCTTCAGCGGCTCTCGCGAGGGGCCGAACACAGCAACGGATAGGAGAATAAATTTGCTGTATGCGCGCGCACCGCCTGTATCTTACCTTACTTGTACGTACGTAAGTTACGTGTAAATATATATATATATAGTATAGCATATCTATATATATATACTAGTATATTATACTCTAAATATATTATACTATATAGTATATATATAGTATATATATACTCGTAGCAGCTACGATTCGAGGGGTGGAGAGGGTGAGCGGGGCGTGGTGCGCTGTGAGTGTGGCGTTGTATTCTCCTCTTGCATGAAACGGATTCTCTAAGCAGTCATATTCCTCTTAGTGATGTACATAAATTCCTTAAGCGCATGTACATATATAATATATAATAATGATATATATATATTTTTATTATAGTATGTATTATATATAGATATATATATGTAAAGTACATAATATAATATATACATTTTCCAGTTCCAGGATCGCAGTTCCTGTGATCCTGGAGACAACATCATCCCAGAAACCTGGGAATTACCTAATTTCAATCAGATACTTTCCAGTTTCCAGTTCTGGACTGGAAACCACTTTCAAAATCCTGGAATCTTCCTAGGATTCCAGACTTTCCACGATTTCCAGTCCCGGTCAATACCGTACGTCACTACTAATAATAATAATACTAATGATAAATGAATAAGAATAATATATATTATAATATATATATATATATAATATATATATATATATATAATACTATATATATATATATACTTATATATATATACTATATATATATATATGATATATATATATATAATATAATAATATATATATCATGTAATATATAATATATTATATATATATAGATATATATAAATTATAATACTATATATATACTATATATGATATATATATATATATATATATATATATATAGTATAACATATATATATAGTATATATATATATATATATATATATATATATAATCATATATAATATATATATATATATATATATATAAATAATATCCATATATATACTATATAGTATATATATATATATTATATAATAATATATATATATAGTATATATTATCTATATATATATATATATTATATACTATATATATATCTATATAATATATAATATATATATATAAATAATAATATACACGATGCCTTGATTCCGTGTGAGGAATTCCCAAAATTTCCGGTACCGATTTTTCCACCGATTTTGAATGCCGATTCATATTCATCGTATTTATGCCAAAATAATACCCGATCCCGAATCTGACAAAAAATTCTATTCCAATTCCGATTTCAGAAAAAACGCTGATTTTTCCCGATTCACGATGCCGAAAGCGATTATTCCGATTCACGATGACGATGCCAATTCTTCGGATTCAAGATGCCGATTCTTCCGATTCATGATTCCGATGCCGATTCTTCGGATTAATGATGCGGATGTCGATTCATTTTCCTATCACTAAAAAATCATTGAATATATAAAATAAACACAATACTAAAAATACAATGTTATGAACCTAAATAAAATGACTCTGTTTAATATCTTAAAAGACGATCTCGAATAAAAATCATTTTAATGACGTCAACTTTGAAACGAGTTTAAGCTTTTATTGATGTCCTTACAGAAATCGAAGGCTATTTTCATTGTAGTTTTACAACTAAAAATTATTTACACGATAAAGTGGGCAATAATAAATAGTAACATAAGTCAGGAATTTAATTTCAAAAGCCCGTAATGTACGTTATGAAGATGGGGGTTTAATTGACCCCAACTCGCTGAGGATGGGGATAATTGGCCCTAACACGCTGAGGATGGGGATAATTGGCCACAACACGCTGACGATAGGGATAATTGGCCGCAATATGCTGAAGAAAGGGATACTTAAACGCAAAACACAGAGGATGGAGGATAATTGACTCCAAGGCACTGTGGATATGGGAAAATTAACCCCAACACACTTAGGATGGTGGATAATTGTCTCCAACATTTAGGATAGAGGGTAATTGACCCAACACACTGTAGATAGGGGATAGCTGATCCCTATACGCTGAGGATGTGGATAATTGGCCAAAATACACTGAGGATATGGGGAATTGACGAAACACAATGTGGATTGAGATAACTGACCCCAACACACTGACGATGGGGGATAATTGACCCAACACACTGAGGATGGGAAATAACTGACTCCAACACTGAGGATGGAGGATAATTGAGGATGAGAATGTTTTTCTTCCACACATTCGTGTGTAAAAAGAATTTCCAAAAGAACTTCAAATATAGAAGAATACAACTCAATAATCAATGAACAAAACATTCTTACCACTGATACTGATAGCGTTTATTCGAAAGATCAATGATAATGGACACATATAATATTAAAAATAGAACACCCACAACACTCGGGCCCCCACTATAACCCAAAATTCGCCTAACAAAACGACTATTCTATTCCCATTAAATAAAAACTATTACCTCTAACACACTTCGTCCCCATAATTGATTGCACTAAACGCGGCTCAACAGACTCTTAATCATTATAAATATTTTTTCCTTTTTTTATTTACCTTTCCCCAAATGCTCTCTCTCTATTGCTTTACAGAAACAGTATCAATTCCCTCTTTCTTTTTATCTCTATATTTTTCTCTACTACTCTAGCTCAAAAAACTCCCAAAGAATTTCTCATTATCATTGTATATATGCACTTCTATAAAAAAAAAATCCTCAGTAGCTTTTTTCTTATATTTCCCCAGGGAGTTTTATCTGCGAGACTCAACTAAAACACAATAACTACAGGGTAACAACTTAAAACACGCTCATGTAAAAACCTAAAGCACCTCACTGATGCCCCTCTTCTTAACATTCACCCAAATTTAAATTTCAAAACCAACGCAATTACCTTCCCTGCCATTCTTAACTTTCCTACTACATTCTTCTTTGCTCCATCTGTCCTCCCCGTTTTTCCTTTCCAATTCTCTTTCCTCTTAATATTTATATTATTTATATTCCGCCAAGGTAAGGATATTTAAAGATAAAGTGAGGGTAACCAATAATGTGGTAGTGGACTCTACCTACCCCCCCCTATTAACTTACTATATAAAATATATATCTAATACTATATAATAATATCTCTCAACTACCTACCATTGAGCCCCTCCACCCCCTCTTGAGATCACTACTACCTCAATAAACGTATATTAGTATTATAATTATATATATATATTATTATATAATATATATAAAATAAGGGTCCCCTTCCGGTGGCGGCAGTGGGGTTGAAAGTGGTTTTGGGCGGTTTGCAACGCTTTTAGGGTCCCCCGTGGAACGTTTTGGGAGTCCCCTCGTTCCAAACAGGAATTTTGTACTTTCGACCTAGTCCACCAGGGGACCGACACGGAAAAAAAATTGCCGTTTTGTAGGAGATTTTTTCTGTAATTCATAACATTTACGGCATAAGTGGGGTATTAATACACTAACCTCAATTACAGCCTTCACCATCCCCACTGCATCCCATAGCCAACACATAACAACCGGTACAAACCTTTTAAAATAACATACAGACACCTACATTTTCCAATTCGGTCCTTCCACGCTACAGTAGTCTGAGTTCCAGAGTCCCCCCTAGCCATGGCCCCACTGAAAAAATGGCTGGAATATCCTTGACCTTTGGTTTTTCAAGAGAAAAAGGGCCCTGGGGTTTTAACCTATCACCCTGAAATTTTACACTGTGCACCTTTCGAAATTTGTAAATGGCCCAACTGGTTCCGGGAAAACATAAATAGTAACCTTCCCCGATTGGCCGTGGTAAAATAAAATAATAATAATATATATATAAATTATATTAATATATAGTGCCAAATTTATAATATTAAGGTTATTATATTCCTTTTATTATATATATAGACTATATATTAATTATTTATGTACCACTACATCTTTAACTTTTTAATGAGATATAATTATATAAATAAAGTTATTATTATTAACATAATAATTAATAATAGTTGTATAAATTTTAAATAATTAGCTCATTTTAAATAATAATAATAATAATAAGTATAGTATTATTAATTTAAGATTTTATTTTATAGTTATTATTAAATTTTATTAATATGCCTAATAATAATAAATAATAAATCTAATTGCAGTTTAAATTTATAGAAATAAGTAATGAAAAGAGCGTAGAAATATGTAGAAGTCAATGTGTTTAGTTATAAGAGGTTATATTGAATAACTGGTAGTGACACAATAAGAAATAAGAAAATAATTATTTAATGGATTTATTTTGGATGGATGTTATATAAATAATTTTATTTAGGGTGAATGATAAAGTATTTGAAATAATGGGTAATTTCTCCAAGTTATATAATGTAAATTTACTGGTGAGTTTGAATTCAGGACAAGAGGTGGAAATGATGGTGGATTGAGTTGGGAAAAATTTTGAAAGTTTTGTGTAGCAAAGGCGTTTTATAATAATAATAAAGATAAGTATAATAAATAAAAAGTTAAATTTTATAATTATTCCCAAGAGGATGGTGAAGTTGTTGGAGAGAAGAAAGATTATTTGAAAGATAGCTAAAACCCCCATTATTACGTGATAAAAAGTATGGCAAAGGAGGAATATTTTAAATCAATTTGGGGGGGCCACAGCAAGATATATATAAGGTAATATTTATAATAATTATAATTATTTGGAAGAGAATAAATAAGTAAATTTGGTCTCCCTCCACCCTTCCCAGAAGATGTGTGTATATATGAATAGGAAAAAGGATTTTTATTTATATTGTCAAAAAATTTTTTAAGGAAATTATTGAGTTCTATACTCACCAAAGAAGTAAAAACAAATTCTTTCCAAATTTTATTCTCTTTATTAAGAAAATGAGTTTCAATATCTTGTATAGTAAAAAAATTTGAAAACGGTTATTTTACAGAATAATAATATTTGAGGGATTAATGTAAAAATTGGTCATTCGTTTTATCAGATTCTTTTCTCTCCAAAATAGATCACTTAAATTTGGACAGAAGCAATATTTTTTTTGAGAATAACGATGTCGGATAAAAAATAAAGAGAAAAAAAATTGAAAGTCGGTATAGAATAATTTTACCTGAGTTTTTTTTATAAGATGTGGGTTTGCTATTTAAATACTCTTATAATACAGAAAATTAGTATTTATAATAATTGTATACCCCATTTTCTCAAAAATAGAGTCAGTTTGTTGTTATATAATAATAATATTTGGGGCAAATTTATCTCTCTGAAACCTGTACCAAAGTCCTGATGGTCTGTAATTTCTGTAAAACTTCCCCCGTGGAAGCCCCCGTAAATAAGACTAATGGAAGTCCCCGGAAGTTGAAATAAATTGGGGTTTTAAATTTTCCAAAAATTAAAACAGAGAGATGAAAGTGCCTGGGTTGAATGTTCTGCCCTCTCCCCCCTCTCCCTCTCACCGCGGGCAAATTCCTCTTTGGTTATATTTGGTTCCCTGAGGGATTTTTTTTTGTTATAATATGTTATTATATTGTAATTTATAATAATAATTTCCCATGATCATATAGAGAAAATAAAGAAGAGATAGGTGGTTGGCCCAAAACTGGTATATGAATAGGTTGTTTTATTGGAATATGAATATGGAGAACGGAATGAAGAGAGAGTGCGCGCGGATAAATATTAAAAAATCTCATAAAACCTTTTAATTTTTAATAAAAAAAGGTTTTAAAAGAGAAACAATATTATAATATGGATATATAGTAAATTCTTCCATCGGTGAAGAACGAGAAAAATAACATGAAAGTAACGCTTATTATTTCGGACAAAGTCGTAAAGTTATGGAATGTATTTATGAGGAGCAAAAAAGGGTGTGGGAATGGAGAAAGGAGACCGGTCTTGTTATTTTCCTCCCCTGTAAGTAAAAAGTAAAAGAAAATAAAGAGTAAACGAGTATTATGGTTTTGTGAAAGTTGGACGGACAAACAGTCCCCTCCTGGTGTGAAAGTCTTAATGTTTTATATATGGTGAAAGGCAGCCTTGGAAACCCAAAAGTTTTGTTCCCCTCCCCTCTGAGTTTTTAAATTTATTTATTAATGGTTAAAGAGCGAGATAAGTTAATGTTGGGGAAAAATAGAAAAAGGGACGGATTAAAGAGAATGCAACTGAAAGGTGGGTGCACTAAAAAAGGAAAAAGATAATGTAAAAGAGAAAAACAAAAGTATTTTTGGTTATTTAGGAATTATTTATCTCCGCTCCTCGGCTGTTTTGTGCCACCCATTTAAAAATAATAGGTAAAAAAAATGGTTTAGGAAAATGTAATAAAATGGGTAGCTAAAAACTAGATTGTGCTTCCTTGGAGAGGTGCGTCTTTTGTGTTTCTCAAAGGTTGTGGTGAGAAACCACTAGTTGGTCATAACGTTAGTTTGGACAACTTAATATGTTTCGTTTCATATATTTCTTATATATTATGATAATTGTGGGAATGACTATATTCTTTTTCTCTTATGCAATCTATATGTATCTCCTTTATTATTTTTTCGAAAAAGAAAACACATGAAAAAAAAAAAGATTTAGCAGATACTCCAAAATTTATTAAAAAAAAATTTGCAAAACCAAGAAATTTTTCTAAATTTTCCTTTTTTTACAGATTAAAGAATACCACATATTTATTTTTGATGTAATTAAAAATTAAAAAAACAATTTAAATTTTTTTTTTTTTTTCTTTTTACATGGTATTTTTAAGTACGCCCCGCAAAGGGGATTTCCCGCCCCACTTCATTGCCCCTGACATTTTTTTGAAAAAAAAATGGGGAATAAAAATAATTGTAAAAAAAAAAAAATCGTGAAAATCAGCAAAAAATACTTTTTTATGAAAATTTCCCAAAAGTTTCATCATAAAAAAATTTTAAAGGGGTCCAAATAACAACAATTTCGGGTCCCAAAAAGAAATTAAACGTTTCCCAAAACTAGAGAGAAAAAATTAATGGAATTTGAACCCAAAAACCTCCTTAAGAATTCCCCCCTTTAAAGGCAATTTCCCCAAAATAGCTGAGAGAGATATGAAAAAAAAAAGAGAGAGAAAAAAAAATTGCAAATGGGCGCAAGTTATTGAGGTCCTCCTTTCTTGGCTAGGAAATAGCCACAAGAAAGGATTCAACATTATCCCTTTTAAGCGTAAAGGTAAAAAATTATTTTTCACCATATTTATTGCAACCGAATGTGTTTGCTATGTTCTTGAGCGATGTCAAAAAAAAGAAAGAAAAAAATTTATGAGAGGAAAAAAAAAATATTTCTGCCGCTCTCTCTAACAAGGTTCCAGTTTTAAGTAGAAAAAAAAAGTTTTTTGGTTAAATGTATTTCTCTTGGGGTTGATAGGAATATTATCGTGAAAACAAAATTAGAGAAAAAAAAGTTATTTGATTGTTTTAAAAAGAAAATTTAATGAAAAAGAAATAATACTTAATATGTTTGATGTATAATACGTTTGTAATAATTTATAAAATTATACAGATATATTTTTTTGATATTATATTTTTTTCTTTCCGCGTTGCTCTCCCTTCCATATTTGAAATGGTGTTTTTATTCAACAAATTGAAAATTGGTAAAGTGATAAATTTAAACTATTTTTTTTACTAGTGTTTTTTTGTCCTCCCGATTTTATAATTTTATTGCCACCTCACAAAACAACCAAACAACAAATTTCTCTTCCGTTAATTACATGTATTCAAATCTAAAACGCAATAGAGTTTTGTAGCTATAATTGGTTTTTGAGAAACTATTAAGCTGCCGCAAAAATATAAGAGCCTTCAACCCTATTGGACAAATTTCAACCCTCGGAAGCACCTCGCCAGAACTTATCAAGAAAAAAAACCTATAATGCGGGCATATAAGCTCCCCCTCATGTTTCAGCTATATTGTTTGTACCCCAAAAATTAATGAAGTGGTTTTTTTTTCTGTGTATGGCCACGAAAAAGCAGGGGGAGAGTTATGTATGAGGAATTCGGAACAAATTAAAAAAAATTATATAAGAAAGTCCATGTAGAACCGCCAATTACGCCAAGATAAAAGAAAAAAAGTTAACAGCCTTTTATTTGGAAGGTGAATTAGCGGGGGGTTTTTTTACGAAACCGGGTTAAATGGTTGTTTGTCCCCACTGGCTGGCCAAGGGGGGTGAACCTCCTTATATTTACTTTTAGATTTTAGTTATTAAGAACAAAGAACTTCATCGTTTTAATATGCACACAAAATCCCAATAGGGTGTGAGGGTTCCCAAGTATACCCCAACTTTGGGCACGCTTTTGTTGACTTTGTTGTTGGTGTTCCCCCCGCCTCGACTAAATTGCTCAATGTTTTTTCTCCGTCCATAATTTAAAAATTAAATCGAAAAGCGTTAGATTATCAGCTACTTTGTCCTGAATCCATCTTTCTCTTTACTTTCAAACTTTACCCCATCAGTAGATTTCAATATTTAGGCCGACACTCGCCGGGTGAGGATATAACCGCCGCCGCCCCAATAAACGCTTTTTTCTTTCTCTGGATAAATAATCCTCACACACTTTTCTCCGTTTAACTTGAAACCAACCAAACCAACTCGTCAGCTATTTTCTCCGCCCCCCATTGTCTTATAACTTGACATAAAAAAAATACCTCACCCCCAATTATTTTTTCCCCCCCATTTTTTTCCCTTTTATCCAAAACTGGGGAGAGACCCCACTCCCACCCCCTTCAATTTATCCGCAGTGTATTTAGGAGGAAAAAAATGTGTGCGCCACACTTATTTAAGAGGTTATCAATTTCACCATAATGCCCAATTTAATTAATACATAACTACATAATCAAAAAAAGTACCTATAAACTATAAATTTTTCCGCAAAATAATACTTCTCAAATAATGTAAAAATTGAGTTTATGAATATTTCAATTGTGCTGAGGAAAAGGAAATATCAAGAAGGTTGATAAGTAGGCAAAAAAAGAACCAAGGAAGATTTGATAAAAATAATAAATTTTAACTCTCACATTTGTTTACTATATAAAAAATAATTAGAGTCAAGGAGAATTTAGGACTTATATGTACACACTAGTTGTTAGGGATGTAATATTAAATTATTATAATTATTTAAATTTAATTTAAATTTATTAATAATTAATTCTAGATATAAGAGGTTTTGAAATTTTTCATGTTTAAGCAATTTTTTACTATGGTTATTACTAATGAAGATTTACCCCTTCATCAAATGGGCATGTTTTTACAATATATCTTGTAAACATTCCGTAAGGGGTGAATTAAGTTAAAACGTCATCAATACTTAGAGAAAAAATGAATCCACTTAAAAAAATCTACTATAGTGAAGGAGTGTATAAAATGTTTTGTATAATTTATTACGAGACAAATGTGCAATAAAATGAATTTTTATAATTTCTTTTTAAGTATTACTTAATTTCATTTGTATTTTAGAAATCAATATTTATATTAATTATACCTAATTCTCTATAAACAATTCAGCATGATTTTTACATCTACCCACCAGTATAGTGAAATTCTTCTTAATTTATTAATTTTTTTTTTGCTTCTCTGACCTATACTGTTGTAATGTGTACACAAGTAGTTAAAGCATTTCTAAAAATCATATTCATCTTTTTAGGAACCAAAAAATAGGTCTATTAATTTGAGGAAAGAAAAACCGTTAAAATATATTTAGTTTAGTAAACAATTAAACATTTTTATTTTCCAAGTTAACGATTAAAACAAAATTCAATTTATATCATTTTATGTAATTTTTTTAGATATCATATTTAAATATAATAATATATTGTTGATATTTTAAATTTTTAATAATCCTATTTAAAATAAAATTTATGGATAAAATCTTCATTTAAAAATAAATTTAAACTAAGTAAAGAAGTGTTGGAATAATTAAATTTTTAAGCCTTAATTTCTTTATGATATAGAAAAAATATTATGAGTTGTTAAATTAAAGATTATAAAATATCTCTCCTTTTAATTTCTTATAATAGAGAGCATAAAGTGGTAATATATACTAATTAAGGAATTTTCTTAAAAAATAATAAAAATATTTTTTAAATTTTTCTTCTAATAATTCACTGGTGTGTTGTATTTATTTATTTTGTAACTTTGTCATAATTCTCAGATTATTAGTATCATAATTAAATATAATTTATTTTTTTTTTGTGGTTTTGGCAAAGATTACCAATTTTTTTGGGAATATAATAAGTAAAATTTTAAGAGACCCCACCTTCTTGGTATTACTCTTAATGAAATAGAAAGGGAAAAAAATCACAAAACACCCCTAAGAAAAACCAAATCTTTTGGTATTAAGCAAATGAGACACACCACGTACCATATTATAGGAAAAAAAAAAACCGTTTTATCTATTATAATTCTCTTTTTTTTTCTCTATATAGGCAGTGATATCTCACAATTATTCTAACCAAAAAATAAAAAAGCCCGCCAAAACAGATAAATTTATCGGCCCCACCACGCGAATCCACACCCCCCCTCACAACCGCCGGCCTTATTTAATATGAAAAAGGCATATATCAAAATAAAAATAAAAAAATTTGGGGCCCTATTTATATTAATAAATATCTCCAATTAAATTAATATATTACTTACCAGTATAAGAAACATCTCTCCTTTCCTTTCGTAGTTATAAATTTATTTTTTCCCTACAACATTTTATCAGGCAGTAAGAGATGAGAGCTTTTAATTATACAATAATATAAGAATCCAACAGAAGGAATCACTAATCCACCCCACCGAGTTTGGTAATAAGTAATCTTCCTAATATCTACAGGAGAAACAAATAACACCTGGTCCTAAACTACTCGCTCTTGGATAAATATTTTTACTGTGATGTAAAATACAGAGTATTTTTTGGGGAAAAATAAAACACTCTTGAGGGAAAATAAGTCCCAAAAAGAACCCCACCAAAAATTATATTAACACCACTCAAAGCTCTCACAAATATGGAGGAATATATAATATATATTGAGACACAAAAATTGAACATCTCCCTAATAGCTTAATACAAATATCCATCCTTGCAATCTATTTTCGTGTTCCAATAAACAAATATTATGGAAATTTATTAAATTGTTAGAAAATAAAAATAAAAAACAATAGTTATTTGTAATTATTAGTGTAATTTTGATTTTTTTTTTAAATTTTCTCATGTTGCAAGAACTGAAATAGTCTTATAATGTATGTTTTTGTAATTACAGAAAGATGTAAGAAAAAACATTTTGTAGCACTAAACGATTTATCTTTAGTTAGGTAATAAACCCTGTATAATAAGTATAATTGGAGAAATAAAAAAAATAAAATAACTTTTTCAAGCAGAAAATAATTCACTCTAACGCATATGCTCCGGAAACGATTTTTTTTAATAAATATACTTAAATATATAATTTGAAGAAAAAATATAATTTATTATTATATTTTGAAAAGTGTTATAGTAGTGTTTATGGGTTGGGACCTCACTTAGTGAGAGACAAATTTTATATTTAATTAAAAGTATATTTATATATTATTATATATATCACCAGTTATATTTGGAGGCTCACTTTTATATAATTTGAATTTACAACGTATATATATAGACATATTATAAAATAACAGGCCTCTCTTGCGAGGTAAGCAAAAAACGGTAGGGGCCACAATTATAAGAGCACAAGCCCTACAGCGGATTAGGATAAAAAAATTTATTAATATAAAATAATTTGAAGTTTACACGCAATAAATATAAAAGAAAAAATAGAAATATTAATTAAAAAAAATAAATTAATTCATCTCATTAACTCTAGAAGAGATAGTGAGAGTAAGAGAGTTATAGAAAATAATACAAAACTACGAAAACTGATAATTATATATTTATTATATATATATATAAACTATAATATATTTGTGTTTTTTTTTTTATATGCCTCACCTACCTCACTAAAAAAACATAGTTATGTCGAACAGTAAAAAAAAAATATCAAGCAATAAAAGGGACAGCACCCTTTTCACCGTTTCCCAAACCTGTTATTCATTAATAATTTGAGACAAAGTATTTTGAATCCAAATAAACTTAGCTTAACCCCCCTAAAATAAAAATAAATATTTAATTTTCCTTTTCATTTTGCACCTTTAATTTTGTTTACAGAATGATATTTCTTTAAAAATCACAGATTGGACGTAAGCGTCACCACAACAGCCATTTTCACTTAAATATGTTACAAATGTTTTGGGTTTTTATAACATAACAGTTTATAGAAAAGCAATTTAAACTAACTATAATATTTTTAAATAAATTGGGTAAAATATTTTTAAAGACAATGTCAAAATATTTTTTTA
>JABUQX010001810.1:0-20772 GCA_015478945.1 Trachelipus rathkii | reverse complement strand
GGTAACATTAACCTCAGAGCTGTTCGCGATTGAAGTTTTTTCCTTGCAAGTTTAACCCACAAGCGTAGGCGTAAAACAATTTGAATCAAAACCTTCTCCCACCACACAGAAGGATGCATCATCTTGAATCCTAAACTCGTTTTCTTACGGCATAGCTTTCTACAATCATTTGCACTAATTCTTTATGGTAATCGCAGCTGGTTTCTTCATCCCATCTACATGGACTGTTGTAGAAAAATTCTTCCAGTGAATCTGTTATGATTTACTTGTAGAAGGTGGTTAGTTCTGTAGATTTTGTTTCTTTTTCCTTTTATGGGTGGCCGACATATATACCAGACTGTTCGGATGAAGTGGTCTTCAACTGCAACACAAAAGTAACGATTTAACTTGTCTCTTAATGCTGCAAAAACAAACTCTATGCTTCTTATACAGGGAATCTAAGTAAGTTGCTAATAGTATTGACACGGTCATTGAACTTCCACAGAACCAACAGCATTTTTCTCTACCTCTAGTTTAAATTACATCTTTCATTTCTTTTCTTCCCAAACCGTCAGCAAGTTTCTCACTCTTTTGAAGATGAGTTCAACAATTGCTATCTTAGCGTTGAGATTAATGGAATTTTACATAAGAGACAGAAGCTGATAGAGGCGCTGATTTTTTTGGTAGTTTTCGTCAAATGATCGTTCAATATAGCTAATCGCTGTGTGACCACTATGATGTCATTTCCACCATTAATAACAGATTGTTAACCTTTGGGAATACGAACTGAAGCATGGTTTGTACGAAAGCCAAGAAAAGCTCTGTTGAGCAATTACTTCTCTTCATCACAATGAAGTGACCTCTCTCAGCGAGTTGGATGTCTTTTGCGTAACATAAGATATGGAAATCAAGCCGTTTTTGAATTGCCTTCAACTCCTTTACATTTCATTTTCTTTTCAGATTCATCTTAACTATTTTTATTATAAAATTCAATATCAAATCTCGACAATAAACATCCGCGCGCAACATCGCAGAGGCAAAGCGGCGGATGCGGATGCGCGTACTTTGACTTGCGGTCTTTCAATTACCATGTGCGAGGAATGCTCCGCCGGATGCGAGATGGTTACCTTGCATCTACTAATATATTATATATATATATAATATATATATATAGTATACTAATATATATATATATATACAGTATACTATACTATACTATATACATATAATATATATCCTATATATATATATATATATATATACACTATATACTATATATATTATATATATATATATATACTATAATATACTACTACATAGTATATATATATATAGGCCAGGCCGTTCGGATTAGTGACAGCATGTAACTAAAAAACTATCACAGCTACCAAAAAACTGAATACATTTTGAATTCAGCGAACATTTACAAAAAAAAAAATAATACATTAATAATTTTGATAAATCAAACTTCAAAAAAAATGATAGCATCGTACGTTTCCAACCTTAACCTACATGATATCCATTAAAAAAATAACACATTTTCCTAATATCTTTTCAAGTATCAGAGGTAACTTTAAAAAATCACTGACTATATGTTTTTGGGATAATTCTAAGTTAATAAATACTGTTTTTCATGTATTTTAAAAATGTATTTCACCACGACTCACGGGCTCTGGTGGTCTACGGGGGCTCCACCACCCGGACACCCCTCCAGCTAGCATCGACTCTCTGGATGTTTGCATTGCATTAACGTTACATAAATTAAAAAAGTAATCCCCTCTATTCATTCCATCTGGTGCAAGCCGTGACCTCTTTCCAAGACTATCTCAGAAATTTGCGCAACGCGAGGATATTTAGTCGTACATCGAAAAAAATTATTTATATATTATTATTATTATTACTTATTTTTTTGTATCGCACCTTCACTTTCTTAACTGGTCATAATGTTCTCCCTGCATTTAAAAATGTAATTACGATTTCAAAAATGTATTCACTTTTCTGTAAGCTACCGTAGTTTTTTATTAGATACACGTGTACAGCTAATCGGCGACCCTGGCACCCTATATACTATATATTACTACTACACGTTATCTATGATATATATATATAACTATACATTAGTGTACGCAGATATTTCGAGAACTAGTTACACATAATCAATAACCTACCATATACTTATATATAGCCTATATATACTATTATATAGTATATATATAACATTTTATATATATTCATTTCTTTCTTAAAATGCTCTCTTAAACACAGCAAAAATTATATCCAATCATTCCTCCGATTGTTATGTAGATCTGCATGAACACTATTTAAAGCCACACGTATCTGTTAGTCTCTTACGTACCCATACTGTATAAATTGAAGAAAGTTCGTTTTGTGGTTTTCAGAATAAAGAAATATTGTTTCGGTTTGCACGATGCGAGTAAGATAGATGCTATAATCGGTATCGATCCAAATGTGACTTTTTGACAAATTTATTTTAAAATTTTTTGAAAGATTAATAGATAACGATAAATTCACTTTACGAAAAAATTGGTAGGTATGGACCTATAGCTCGAAGAACTTGCTCTTTAACAACTGGCCTTAAAAGATCATCAAGAAACACGATTCCAAATTCTTTGTTTCTTTTCATATAACACTTGATTGTGATTCGTAGACATTTTCCTCATCTTCTTCATTCAATACATCCCCTCCGAAATACGTAATAATTAATAACTTAATTTAATTTAATATAAGAGAAACTTTTTAGTCACCTCTCAAAAAATTGCTTAAACAATTGATTTATCGATGTTTTTTCAAACAATCTTTCAAACAGCATTCAAGCACACATCTATTTTCAGATTAAGCACTGTCATAATATCACGAAATCGGGGGATCAGTTCAATGTACGTTTCATAAAGTAAAGGAAAACAGAAGGATGTGACGTTCAAACGTCAGGGACATCTTTCAGTTACTGATCCCGGTTCGAAACGAGTCGTTGGATACATCCCAAAACACCGCTTATTTGTAGTATCCTTAAAAAGGAACAATATTCTTGCCAAGAATGTGGCTAACCAGAAAAGACCTAACATCATGGAAGCAAAAGTGGAATCTTGGTGGAAGATTGTGCGACATTAAAATAACCAATGGGTGAAGAATATGCGCGCCAACTCGGTAGACGAATTAGAGCAACCTTACCGCATCTACGATTACACGGACATACGGAGGGTTTCCCAGTAACCACAGGATATTGCTTTGATCGGCTGAGCCCAAGGCAGACAGAACTAAGTATATCAAACAACCTTTCAATCGGAGAAATCCTCCTCTCTCCAACAAAAATTCCAACCTCAATAATTCTCCACAGGGCGCGATGTCTATCAGATCAATACATCCCAGCTCGCAATTGGTGCGTGGATGCATATACACGAAAACATCGAGCAGTTCGGTATCTTGAGGAGGCAAGAGCTTGACCTCACCTGTCAGTTACTCTTATTGTCCCAAACGACACGAACTTGAGAATGGAATCCAAATCAAAAATCTAACCAGATTTCCTCCATTGCAGGTTGGAAAAGCTGGAAACAAAATAGAACATAGTGACATTTTTTTGGCCGACTAAAAAAGAATAAAATAATCATCAACCACGAATCAATAATACATATACATAGATAATAATAATAATAATAATTAATAATAATGAAGTAATAAGAAATCATAATACATAATAATAACTCAATAATGACATAATAATAATAAAATAATAATAATAATCACATAATAAAAATAAACAACTACATCAAATAACTACATGATAAATAATAAACTAAATAATAAATAATATAAACAAGATTATAATAATACAATAATAAACTAACAATAATATACTAATAATCAATTCAATCAATAATAATAAATAATAATACATAATCAATTAATTAATAATAATAATACTAATAATAATAATTAATAATAATTAATAATTAATCAATAATAATTAATGATCAATAATCTAATAAAATAATAATAATTTAATAATAATAATAATAATAATAAATAATAATCCATAAAATAATAATAATAATAACTACATAATAATGCAAAAAGAATCTTTACACTAAGATCTAAATAACATAATAACTAAATAAACAATAATAAACAATAATTAAAATTAAAGTATAATAATATAATAATAATGAATAATAAATAATAATTAATAATAATAAATAATAATGAATTAATAATAATAATAATAATATTAAGATAATAATACATAATAATAATAATAATAATAATAATAATTGTCTATAATAATTTAATACATTAATCAACAATAATAATAATAATCAAATTAAATAATAATAAATAATAATAATCAAATAATAATAATAATCTAATAATCATAAATAATAATAGATAATAATAATTACATCCTACTTATTATAATCCTAACATCGCATTATATATTTTGCATGACATGTATTAATTATTAGTATAATAGATATTTTCTAAGGAAACCATAATTATTATTATTATTATTATTATTATCATCTAATGATCTTTTCCTCATTAGTAGTTATTATTTTATTCATTTAATTTTTTAAAAGTATTCATTGTTCTTACCTTATTAATATCATTATTTCTATCACAAAATATTTATTAGTTATTATTATCTTCTATATTATTATTATTATTAGTTTTATTATATCAGTGATTATTATATAATATTATTCATATTATAATATTATTATTTTTTATTATTATTATTCAATTCACGATCAAATCATATACTATTATTATTATTATTTATTAGTTATTAATTATTTTTTATTATCTTATTAATTATAATTATTATTATTATTTTATTATTATTATTATTGATTATTATTATTATTATTATTATTATTATATTATTATTATATTATTATTATTAATTGTTTTTGATAGTTATACTTAACCTAGTGGTATAATGTTTATTACATAAATAATAATAAGTGAGTAACAAAATAATAATAATAATAATAATAATAATAATAATAATAATTAATAATAATAATAATAATAATAAATAATAATAAATAATAATAATAAATAATCCTGGGGAGGAGTTAACCCCTACCAGGCGCGTCCCCCAGGTGGCGGATGGGGGAGGACCCTCAAAAAGGGTAGTTCCGTATATTATTTATATTATTATATTATATATATTATTATTATTATATTAGTTATATTATTATTTTTATATATTAATAATAATAATAATAATATAATAATAATAAATAATAATAATAATAATAATAATTAATAATAATAATAATAATAATATATAATAATAATAATAATAAATAAACCTAGCATCGACGGAAGTAATAAAAATTAAAAAAAAATTTATTACCCATTAATAGAAAATGTAATTGATATTCTAAAAATATAAAGGATTATACTATACTATACTATAAATATAATATACTGTATAATATATATACTACTACGATATATATATACTATATAGTATATAATACAGGTCATGCTATAGTGAATCACATACTTAATATATATATATATAGTCTATATACTATCATATACTTATAACACCATATATCACAAATATATATTATATATAATATATATATATACTATATAGTAAATATGTGATGTGTGTGTTGTAGGCAGGGGGTGCCAGGGCACTTGCCCCCCCTAGAATCTTTGCGCGAAATTATAAAAACTGAACCTTAGATGTTGGCCAGACGACGTTTTGTTAAGGGCCTTTTCATAGGTAGAAAAAATCTGATCAAAAATCCAAGAACATCAATCGCAAATAGCATCAACCTGAGAGGCGTAATAATGCTAGATTACCTAAGTACCTAAACCTATTATAAACATGACATTTTTAAATAGTTTTAATATGTCACTTTCGTTATTCATATGGCATGGAAAATCAACCTAGCTGTCGTGCTTTATCTAAGACTAGCTTTGTTCAAACAGGTATTCTCCGCTGAAACTCTCAGTATGTTGATAGGCTATTTGGCGGGCTGATCGTCAAAGCGCTGCTGAACCTAATATATAATCTGTATACTAAATATATATATATACATAGCATCTGAAGTATTCTACTAGTTACCTAGATATATAATATATAATATATACTGTATATAATATATATCTATACGTATATATAACTATATACATATATACTAACTATATATATATATATAATATATATATATTTGGTATTGAATTTTGATGTCCTGTTTTCGCTAAAGTATAATTCCTTGATATACCTTTTTTTTCTTCATTCAGTCTCATTTTTTTTTATTCAGATTCTTGAAAACTTTCAAAAAATATTTTGGAATTATTTTTTCAAAAATTGAAACGAAAGATATAATCAACTTTTTGCTTCTTCTTCTTCTTCTTCTTTCTTTCTTCTCTCCTCTTCTTCTCTCTGATGTCTTCTTCTTCTCTGTTCTTCTTCTTCTTCTTCTTCTTCCTTCTCTTCTTCTCTTCTATCTTCTTTTTCTTTTCTTCTTTCTTTCTTTCTTTACTTTTCTTTTTCTTTTTCTCTTTTTCTTCATTTCTTCTTTCTCCTTCTTTCTTTTTCTTTTCTTCTTCTTTCTCTTCTTTGTGTTTCTTGAACTTACTTCTTCGTATATCTCATTTAAGAGTTTTCTTTTCCAGGCAGGTAGTTGCTATTCTCAGATGCAGATTTCTCTCGGCGGTTACGACCAGTCAATGAAGGAAAACAAAAATTCCTTCGGCTATTTGTCAGGACAGTGCGATGGCAATTATGGACAGAGTTTGAAGGGGTTTCCAGGCGAGTAGAGATCCAGATCACGACCACTGATCCAATTCAGGTCTGCGGTCAATAACTTTTAAGACTCATCTCATCTATGTGAGGCCCTCATAGTACTATACTACTTATATCTATATATATATGTATATAGTGTACTAATATATTACATTACCTTCATTATATTTACTACTCAATCTAGCCTCACCATCACCCCGGCTATATACTTATGGTTAAAATCCGGATCAAGCTTCTCTAGCTAGTGCATAATATATACAATATATATATATCTATATATATTATACTTATATTTGTATATATATATATATACTTCATATATATATATATATATAGCCTATATATACTATGTCCCAGCACACTATAACTACTATTATATATAATGTATAATACTATACTCAGTATATATATATATATTATATATATATATTATATATACTACTATATGATATTCTTCTGCAGTGCCAAGCGTAGTAGGACCGACCAAATTAAACCAGTAGAGAAATTTCCCAGGTCAGGGCTCCAATCCCAATAAGACGACCATGCCTCCGATACGCATCTATATATATACTATATATAATATAATATATATATACTATATATATATATATATTATATATATATAGTATATAGTATACTAAAATAATTTTATCAATTCATATACCCTCACCCATATAATATTATAATATATTTATAAAAAATATTCCTAGCTCACCCTTAAGATATAGATATATAATATACATACTTACGTGATAGTATGTACCCTCTGATTCCATACAACATTATCACTTTGGCAACAAGGGAAAAAAATCTTTTTAAATTGTCACTATCTGATCAATCCACAGATATCACAAGTGCCTTTTCTGTTACCGAGAGAATTCAAAAAACCTTGACAAAAAAAATATTTATTAAATAGACCATGCATGTAGAAACAATTAGCTTGCAGAGTTCTATCCCTTTCATCGCAGCAGCTTACCAGTGGAAAAATGAAAAATGGTTTTTAGATTACTGTTCGCTCAAATTACTTCAAACCTTTTTCCACTGGAAAACAGTATAGGGGGTCCATATCCTCGCGACGAAACAAGTGACCGCGACCTTGTTTTGACGCTTTCGTGACCGCGACCTTTTTGTGAGCTCGACATCCTTTTACCTGACCTTGACTCTTGTTTGCGCCTCTCACCTTTCTGGGCCCTCTGACCTATATATTAATATCTGACCCAACCCCTTTTTGGGGGATTTCTTCACCCATGGTGCCAGGGGGCTTCCAACAATTTTTCGCTTGCCCACCGGCTTATTTTTGGCCAGCAAACCCTAATATTTTCTAGGCATACCCCCTGAGAATTTTTGGCAACCCCAATTAACCCATGGTTCCTCTCGCGGCGAGCCACAATCCACCACTGCACTTTGGCAACGCCTTCGAAGGAAAAGTGGAATCCTGCGCCGAAACGCACGTGCCAGACGGACGAAGTCCTCCGTCGTACGTACTTTTGCCCCCCTACTTTTACACGACCCCCCCTAAGTTTTCTTCGCACCATGGGTCATTTGCCCACGGTGTAATTTTAGCATCCTCTCTATGCTCTAGGGGCCTCTAGCCCTACATTTTTTTGAATGTCTTAACCTTTTCTTGTGTACTTTCCAACTCAATGCAACCCGGAAAGCTTAATGAAGATGAAAGATACCAGCGCTACGGTTTTATTTTAAGCACCCACGTAAGTTTTTTTTGGTCCTTTCAGGTGTCAATTCTTTGACCCACGGTAATTTTATTGGTCCTCCTATAGCGGCGGCTTTAGGCCCTTTTCATGACTGGTCTTACCTCTGTTCTGACCATGAATATTTAGGCCTTGACCTTGCCAAATACCATGGGTCAATTTTTCGGGCCCACGACCCGACATTTTTTGCCCACTCGTGGGCCACTCCTCCTATTTTCGTTCCCTAACTGAACACGTCATGTAGGTCACGAACGGCTCCTACAGCTTGACACACTCATACACACACACACACACCACACACACACCACAACACACACTACACACAACATCCACCCACACACACACACTTACAGCTCTATACATCACAATTCACCTACTGATCACTTGATACCGACAACATTCCATCTATGACACTAGACCATTTAAGCTCCACCATAGACAGCCTTAACAAAACACACTAGTCCAACACACCTCTTGGTCTTTTCTGGCGTCAATTTCCCTGACTCCACCTCTGTCAATTGATATGTTTCCATCTCTCCTGCCCTTTAATGGGTCGATCTTCTAAAGACCCCTTGTTTGATGTCCCTTAACCTTGGTTTTGACCATTGATATTTCGCCCTCTGACCTTATAGCCAACGATAACAACCATGGGTCAAGTCCTCTTGACCCAACTCGATACCCACACTTGATGCTTTGATGCGTTCCCAGATCACCGTAAGAAGTTAACTCTAGGGATGTTCTATCTTAGTAGTTCTATGAGTATTAGATGAGTGCCAGTTGAAGTGCCAGAGTGAGTGCCCAAGTCCGAGTGCCAACGAGCTTGCCAATAGCTGCCAACGTGAGTGCCAATCTGAGTGGCCAACGTGAGCTGCCACAATAGTGGCCAATGGAGTGCCACATAGTGCCAGACTGCAGTGCCACTTTTTCACAGCCCCTTTCTAGCCTCCCGCTGAGCCCGAATAGCCTTAATATGGTGTGTCTACCCCTAGTCTTTATTAAGGTCGATAGAGGATTCGATTTGGTGTATATTACCAACCTGCTAGGATGCTTTTGCCTTACTTATGATGTTAGTCTTTTTCGTATCAACTGCTATCAGCACAAACTCATATATATATATACTATATATATATATATACTATAGTATATACTTATCTACATATATTTATATATATATAATACGTATATATAGACTATATATTATAACCGCGGATACATAATATACTAGTATATATAGTATATATTACCTGCACACACACCACCACCACATAACACCCTATGACACACACACTTACACTTATCCATACATTCACTATGACACTTATACACACTATAACACTTCATAGACATTTACACTCATCCATAGACACTACATTGAAAACTCATATACACTTAAACTCACACCCACACACAGATACACTTACGTTTACACTCCCACACACACATAATATTTTGATGCCTCAACTTATGATGCCTCAACTTGATGCCTCAGCATTGAACTGGCCTCAACTTTGGTTGGCCTCAACTTTGAAGGTTTGTCTTTGATGACGTCATCTTTGATACCGTCTATAGTGATGATTCATCTTTTTTGATGAAATCACTTTTGATGGCTCATCTCTACCCTACACCAAAGAACAGAGTTATATAATGCTCTTCCCCTAGTTCATAAGCGTACCACAGGGCGCCGGCAATGCGCCCTCCCGCGGCAAGGCTGACCAACCCCCGCACCGCAGCGTTGCACCCCGCCGCGTACCCCGCCCGGCCGCGTTCCGCCCGCCGCCGTGGCCCTCGCAGGCGCGAATATTACACCCGCCGACGCACCGCGTGCGCCCGCAGGCCGACCAATCATTCCTCCGCCACGAATCGAAAAAAACTCATAGATCATATACTAACGAGTCATATTCAATTTTCCTGATTTCATACTTAAACACATCTATCCAAAGAATTCTTTTCAAATATACTATGAGTCATCTATTTTTATTTTTTATGTCATACTTAAACATTTTTTACTTAAAAAACGCCATTATTCGCGAACCTTAAACTCCCGAATAATTACAGACCTATTATCTTAACTTCTTTTATATTTATAACATTATTTTTTACTTAATACTTTTGTCAATTTATAAATTTTTACAAAAATGTACTGCTAAGAGAAAAAGACCAGCAGTGCTCCTGATGTCATAAACATTCTATGTTTACTACAATGTATACCGAAATTTTTATTTAAAACATATAACATTACATACCTTAAAGCAGTAAATCAGTAACACAAATCATCTTACCTAACAACAAGGGGGGATTAGTATGCTTTGTTTTACTGCTCTTACTGCTGTACAACTCCATGTTTTACTGCGTTTTAAACTTTCTGCTTATCACAGCTTAACTCATATGTATCTTTACTGCCTTTAACTCACATAATTTATTAAACATATACAACCCTACCTAAAGCGAGTAAATTCAGTAATCAATAGAGACGTGTTACCACTCAGACATACTAACGGCCATATAGTATGCTTTTGTTTTACTGTGCTTTACTGCTTTAACTTTCGCTTTACGTGCTTTAACTTTCTGCTTTACTTCGTCTTTGAACTCACATACATCTACAATTACCTTAAAGCCAGTAAAGCAGTAAAACAATAGAGGTGTTACCTAACACCTAGTGGGGATTAGTATATGCTTTTGTTTTACTGGGCTTTACTGCTGTAAACTTTCTGCTTCCTACTGCTTTTCAAACTTTTCAATAATCACTTCTGTTCTTCCTTCTATCTCTGCGGTAACCATCAATCTTTTACTTCTTACTTCTCATCTTGTTGTTGTTTAGCCTTTCCCTTTCCGTAACCTTCCTTATATATATATACTACTAATATTATATTATATAATAATATATATACTTATATATATATATATATATATATTAATATATATAATATATAATAAATATATTATAATATTATTATATATATAATTAGTTATTCAATACTCACAGTATTCGTTTCAATAAGAATATAAGTAACGTACAAGGAAAAGTTATTGCCATTATTGTAAATAATGACCTTGGACAGCCGAAGCCAATACTTTAATTAAAAATTCAAAATTTAATTATATATACTCAC
Source organism: Trachelipus rathkii (assembly GCA_015478945.1). Classification (NCBI taxonomy): domain Eukaryota; kingdom Metazoa; phylum Arthropoda; class Malacostraca; order Isopoda; family Trachelipodidae; genus Trachelipus; species Trachelipus rathkii. The sequence goes on along the minus strand of JABUQX010001810.1, from coordinate 9,187 downwards.
ATATATATAGTATAACCTATTAATATACTTAATAGTAACAACAATACATAAAAACCACCACACTACTCTCATAAAAAAACATATACCAACCAACTAACTACACTAATATATATATATATATAAATATATATATATACTTGGAAGTCATAATTCAATTTAGATATACAGATAGATAGACTATTTCTCATTAAAGCATATTGAAATTTAAACAACACCCTCAAAGATTAAAACAGCAACAAGTATTCGATTGAATGTATAAATATTTTGTCATTAAATAATGTGTTTTTTTCCTGTGTAAACACTCTGAACCATGATGTGTTTTGTAACTGTTAAAATTCTACATAACAAACACTCAATATATTAAGCTCCTTATACCAATCAACACCATCTATAAAATAAACAAACAACACCTCACTCACTCACTACCTTGCGCTTCATTCTTGTTATTAATCTCTCCTGCCTCCTCTAAACTTAGCACTATAAAATGTGTGCTTCATATTTAACTCATCATATATTATCATACAGTTAGTTAGTTGTATTTATATGTATGTTTATAATCAAAACAGAAAAAGTTTAACAAAAACACATTCTTTATACACTGATCATTCAGACAAGTTTTTCAAAATAATAAATTTTTTTTTGTTGGATATCTCTCTTATGCCGAAACTCTGTTTTTTATGCAGTTTATACAATCCAAAATAAAGATATATAGGAAACGCAACGCATCGTAGCATACGCTCAGTGTCTGTTTGGAAATTATGATCTCTGCTCAGGGGGTCACAAATGTATCCGAATCTAAGAACCAATATTTTACATGAATAGTACCGTTACTAATACGAACCATATTATGCATAATTAACAATGTGAATATAATTAAAATTACTTAATTGCTTAATTATTAATTATTAATATTAATTCATTATTATTAATTATTAATTATTTAATTATTAATTTTCATTTTTGGCGGGATTCCTGGCCAAATTATTCACGTAATATATTTGGAATGGAGGATACATATGGAGGCAGATTAGTTACCAGAAATATCGTATCAAAAGCAAAAAATCAAAAAAACCAATCACCCTAACCAATACACGTACCGGTAACCTGATTTTACCAAAAACCGAAAACCAAATAACCAGAACCTCATATACACATAACCCTCATCTTCATCCACTACCCACAAACAAAAGACTCAACTCTACATTAAAAGTCATACAACGAGGGCCCCTACCTCGCAGAAAACATATTTTTTTTCAATCCTGCCGTTACAGTAACTTCATATTCCAAGACCTCTATAGATACGTGTCTATTAAGACATAATTCTATGAACACCTCATAAATATAAACTCAAAATATTTATTCACAAAATATAAATCCCATTTTCAAGCCCTATTCCATAATCTACTGTAGCAAAAAACGCAAAAAGGTACAGTATTTTTTTCGGACTGTCTCCAAAATTTTTATTCTAAACATACATGTAACATATCATTGTAAAACAATACTAAGAGCCACATATACTTCGCACATTATTCCATACTAAATCACTTCCAAACCCACTATCACCCACAACCACAGCTCATCCTCCTCCAATACTCAAGCATAGATAGTAACTAACCTACTACCCCCGATCACCTCATTACCTAATATAATCAGAATATAATAAGTAAGCCATATATTAATATAAATACACATAACTATATATATAATATTATATAGTTCAACAGATACATATATATCTCACTATACATATATCATATATATATAGTATAGTAATAGTAATATATATATTTCTATATAATCGTACTAAACTGCAGTCTGATTTTGCATACCAAATAAAGACATTACGGGAAAGTAATGAAGTGTAGTCTTCTGCCAGAATCGATCCGACGCATGCTGCGAACGAGAACGATATAACCCATCGCTTATTAAACTCGGCCACTCCCGAAGAGAAAAGACTTCGCTTATCAAACCCGAGATCTTATAAAGCCGCACACTAGCACCCAACTCATGCCTACCAATTACTACATATTCTCACCTCTGTCTCTCCTCCCACAGGGATTTGGAATACCCTTGAGAGAAGAGAGAGAGACGAACGACGAGACAGAAGAGGGAGAGACGAGAGAGATGACAGAGAGAGAACCGAAGAGATGAGAGTGAGAGATTGTAGATGATGAGAGAGGGTTATCTGGAGAGGGAGAGAAGAAGCTGAACTATTGCTAACCGGGCCATCGTAGATTGACAAGTCGATGGCACAAGGCGCGGGTTCGATCCCTACGTCCGAATTCCTATGTAGAAATTACCCTAGAGAATTTTCCCCTCATGATTAGGCTATGCCAGTGAGGTGTGAACTTTATAGTGATATAAAGACAAAAAAAAAAACAAAGCTTTGATTTTAATTCAACTTTCGGCAAGGGAATGAAAACTCGTATCACCCTAGCTCCATAGCATCTGTTATAGACGGCACCGATATCCTTTAAAGTATTATATTGTATGTTCTTCAAAAGATTTCATTTTGCGGCTTTTTATTACTATTCTTAATTACTTCTCTCCATCTCTTCGTCTCCTATTCATTTCTTTGCCGATGACTCCACCCTCCATTACCACAACCAATTTGGAAGTCAACCCACTCAAGAGCAAGTGTATGGTGGCCTTGGAGCAACTGACTTCTGATCGTTTTCATATCATTAATTGTGGAAAAGAAAACACGGCAGCTTGCAATGACTCAAAAAACAGTTTCTCCATCTATCAACTTCACATAACCTTCCACACAACTATTATGTCTTCTTCGAAAATACACAACTCAAACTTCCTTCTGTTCTAATATTCTATGGCTTGCTTCTTTTCGTTACCGTTACATATAAGTAATTATATTGCTCTCTTTCTATACAAACTTCAAAGATGTTGAGTGTCTACTACGGCCTTCCTGAACTTATGTTGCCACCCAAGTTGCTTTCTCTACTTTAAAGAGCTGTTCGCCTTTGTATGGAGTACGCATCACATATCTAGGATGGCTCCAAACACTCAGTCCTCCTTGATAAGGTGCAGTTCTAGAGCATTTCCAACTTCTCAGCCTTCGCAAATCTCTAATACTTTTTCCACTTCTTTTATCTGTCGAACTGTTACATTACAATACACGCTGCTCTTGCTAATCGTCTAGTCGAAGCCACCACTTGAGGAAGATGAGTGACTTGTGAGCGCCCTTCAACAGTGTCATGCTTTCCTTTCATTTAAACACCTCTGCCACAGCTATTCGACGCATGCTCAATTTTCATGTTTACTCCACTGCAACGAACTGCTAGCCCACTTTATCTCTTTTCGAGTTATCAGTGCCTTCGTGTGTATATAATATATATATATATATATATACTATATATAATCATATTATTTATATATTATAACTACTATAATATATATTATATATATAATATAGTATCATATATATTATATATATATATATATATATACATATATATACACTAAATTTTATAGCATATATATGTATATAAAAAGATATACAGTATATTATAATATTATATATATATACTATATATATATATATTATCTTATATATAATTATCATATATATAGTACTAATATACTATATATACATTACATATATATCATATATACTATATAGTATAGTATATATATAATATATATATATATATAATATATATTATTACTTATAGTAATATTATTATATAGTATATTATATTTCAATATATATATATACATAGATATATATATATATATACTATATAGATATATTATATATATATATATACTATAATATTATATAATAATATTATTATTATATAATATACATATACATTATATACCTATTATATCATAATATTATATATATATTATATATATATATATATATAGTATATATATACTATATTATTAATATATATGTTGATTATATAATATATATATATATAATATATATTATAATAATTATACATGTATTATATATTATTGAATATATTGGTTATTATATATATAATAATATATTATATAATACTATAAATATATATAGGGTATATATAAATTATTATATAGATCATATATCATATTACATATTATATATATATATATAATATATAAACTATAAATTATAATATTATTATATTATAACTATATAAACATATTATACATAATATATATAATATAATTCTATATATATAGATACATATATACTATATATATATAGTATATATACATATATATAGATATATAATATTATATATATATTTATAATATTACTATATAATATTATATTAATTTTATATTAATTTACTATACTATTATTTATAATATAATTATTATAATATATATATTTACCCGTATAATAAGTATATATATATATATATATAATATATATATTATTAGACATGTATATATATAGTATATTATAATAATAATATATTACTATAATATATATATATATCAATAATAATATTAATATATATATATATATATAATTATTAGATATATTATATATATTATATAATATATAATATATATATAATATATATATTGAATTATAATAACTAAGTAATATACATATATATGTATATATATTATATATATATAAAAATAGTATATTAACTACATATATATATCTATATACTAAATATATATATATATATATTATAAATTATATATATATTATATATAAATCATTTATATAATATATATAGATAATTTAATTAATATATATAATATTTATATATATAAAAATCCATATATAAAATTTGATTGCATGTTTTTTTTAATTTAAATTTCTACACGTGTCTTTGTCCTGCATGACGAAGAATTCGACAGACCGAAATGTTTATTGACATCAAACTCAAAAATACTTTTCCAATTTTCTGCCCACTTAAATCACCTGCGCGATACACGGCATTTTGAAAGTATTTATTTATTGCTTCACGAATCTGACAAGTTCAATTTGCTCTAAAAAGATAACGAGACCTAATCTCCTTTCTAGAGCAAGCATTAATAATAATAAAAATGTATTAACATTTTTAAAATGAAAGTTAAAGTAATTGTTCTATATTATGAAATATCTTAATTTTAGTGGAGAATGATTCAGAATTTTGAAATTAAATATTTTGTATTTGAAATTGGTGATTTTCATAGTTACACAAAGATGTATATGATGTAGCTATAAGATGTATATTATAAGTCTATAGTATACGATATAGCAGATAATAGTATAGAAATATATAGATGACGATAGTATAGATAAGTAGACTAGACTATGATAGGATAGATATATATTATATGCCGGTGGGGTGTTATATAGAGATATGTGATTAGAAAGAGGGACGAACACCACCAGGGTGCATTGGTTTAGCGGTGAACGTGGTGTCGAACGCTCGGCACAGCATTTCAACACGATGCAAAATTACAAGAAAAATAAAAATAAAAATTAAAAGAAAATTAAATGTAAAAAGGAAAGAAAAGAATGAAAAAATGGTTACACTTAATATATAACCGCAGTGGACGAACCTGCGAAGTTCAGAGCCCAAATGACATAAAGAATTAGTAGTGAAACGTACGCGGCTGAACTAAAAGCAAAATGGCTGGTGTAAAAAAAAAAAAAAAAAAAGTGGCAATGTCGTCGATGGTACCGGAAGGGAATTTACCTCCGACTCGATGTATAATGTAGCTTTCGAAGGTATGGTAAAAACACACACATATAAATAAATTACTGATGCTATAAAAGCATGAATGTGCTTTGTGTGGAACAATACGGGGATCTTAGTACAGGAATTTATACCGCATGAATTAGACGGGTATCTTCTCCCTCTGCGAATGTCACAGTGTCACGCACCGCGAGGCGGGCAGAACTTCGGACATAGCTCTCAAAGAGAATCAAACAAGAATTAAACCCTACCCAAATAGTCTGCAGTCACCAAAACACCATCTGATGTAGAACCTGGTAGATTGGAACCATACACAGTACTGTCACCCTCATAGAAAACATCACAACCCCCCAAAGGAGATCCCCAACATTCGAAAATGTGCGCTCACGCATGAAGTGCCCCCATACCATCCCGACTCCACCGTATGGTTACTCTCACGCACATATCTTTGAGGCCCCGAGATCCCTAGGAGCTGCGTAACCGAAGATAGGAGTGACTTCGTGCACACTTTCTATCAGAAGAACCCGCAACCCAGCCCACCCTTGTTCACCAAATTTCTTCCTCCAATCGCGCCCCTTTCGAAAGAAGACTAATAATGCCCCCCACTTCTTCTCCACACACAACAAAAAATATACCATTAGAAATACACTCTTTAAATCTGAACAGGAAAAACGCGATAAAAAATCACACCTATGAATATCGGTGGCTGTTATACTCTCCAGAATTAACTTCATTCAAATCGAATACACAAATGTTAAAGATGAGAAAGATTTCACGATGTAATATATAACTACAAATAGATAAACTACCAGACTGACAAAATTTCTAATGATACAACACTATATTATTATATTTAAAATATATTCCCCCGACCCCCTTCCTCAATAGGCCAAATGGACTTTCAATGATACATAATCATTATATCACCCACCTAAACATAACTATCTTGACCTTTCTAACCGCAAATAACACTTTATTATTTAAATATCACCTCAGTTACTCCCCAAAACTTTTATCCTCACCTAAGAGAAGAACTGCATGTTACAGAAGAGGGCCAATAATCAGGACTCATCGCTCTGGTGCCAGATCGGGGAGTTCAAACACCCGAGGACTCAATGCAAATAATGAGAACAAATGAGATTATATAACATGACAAATGCGGTATAAACATGATATTGGATGTCTTCACATACTTTTCTCTCTAATTTGAAATATTTCAAAAAATAAGGGTGCATATCCATTCATGATGCAATATTCGGCCGCTCTACGACGCACCCCACTTAGTGCCTCGATTATTAATTTTCTATGCTACATCCTTCATATACTTACGCACCTTTGAAGTATGCGCGCCCTCTCTAAAGATTGTCGCAGCAGCCGGCTTCTCTTAGAAGTATTAGCGATGAGATGTGAGCCTCCATCATTATAGATGGGAGTGGACAAGCAGGCCAGAGGGCACGTATAGGGCATCCGATACTACTACCTAGCGTCTTAAACTAAATGTTATAGGATATAAATAATAAATAAATATTAGGGCAATCAAATAAATTATATCTCAGAATAGGTAGTAATTGATGAATTATATATAGTACTGGTCTACGATTATAACATATATTTATATTCAGATATATATTATTAGTATAAAATAATATAAATCGTGTAATAACGAAGCACATAGATCTCGGGTCAAGGATAACTCGAAATATACATGATACTATTAATAAAACTATATAATATTGAAGTTATGTAACCTACATGGGTTGTATACATACGTTGTGAAAGTAATTAATGTATTTAAGGTATAATATTTCTTAATTCAATAATTTATATTTAAATTCATAAAATTATATATATTTCAGTTCATATTTCTTTATATAAGGATTACTATGACAATCAATTAATTAAATAAATAAATAATGGAAAGATTTGGAAATTTCTTAATTCTGCAAAGAAAATAAACATAACTTTTATGAAAAGTGGAGTAAAGTATATGATACATCATGCATGCCTGTACGCAGTTATATCTATTAGAGGGTACTAGAAGTGGACTATATTATAACGAGGCTCGCGTCTTCCCCCTACTGAATATTGTTCCTGGCTCGAATAATAAAGAAAGCCATATATAAATCTATCAAATTTCTATTATACACAGCATAAGCTTACGAATGACCAAATGCACCTCGTTAAAATGCGAAAAGTAGAGGAAAAGGTTGATCTGGAAAAGTTCAGACGCCTCCCCTCCTATACAAAGACATCTCCACTCATAGAAAAAAAATCCTGTCTGTACAATATATAGGTACATAAACAAATTAATTTGCGAATAATAAGCAATTATTATTTACTTACAAAGTCTTAACTTTATCCTTTTGCTTCAAACGAGGTGTATTTTTCGCTTTTCTTGCCTGTCTAATCAATTTTATTAGAAGGAAATTCTCTTTTTAAACCCCATCAGTTATCTGCCATCATATTTAGTTTCCACTCTGACAGTGGTGAGGAGAGTACGCGTTGTGAATTCGTTTTTAAACTATGGGTGAAATAGGAGATTTTAATAATTAAATACTTATACAAACACCAAGAATTTTATCGGTGAAATTTTAGATGTATGTGAAAGTGGAGGAATTCGAGTTTTCTTTAAATAATTTGCTGAGTATAAAACATATAGGATGTGTGTAAATATTGATAGCTCTAGACCTACAGAAGTCTCCCAATATTATATGCCTTGGCTAGCTGTTAAATATTGGAACTGTAAGTCAATATCTCCAGTAAAAATATGCTCTACATATAACCTATATCACAAATGGAACATTCTAGAACAAGACCCAGTAAAAAATCCCATACCTCTTATATTTTTATATGTCTCATTGTTTCACTCAAAATGTTTTTATATCTTTCGATTAAAATAATATATATATATCATGTAGTGCTCTCAAACTAAATATATACCTATTGCCTTATAAAGTTTATAGTCTGATTATAAAAATGTGGGAAAAATACATTATTTATGTCAGATATATTGAAAGAATTATTCAGTCGGATTTATCCAAAAGGCCTGTCACAAAACTCATATTTCATTAATCCTAGTTTAATAATGCAAAGGTGTTTGAAAGAACATTATTTATCCAAGTCACATAATAGATTTCGTAGGCAAACAAAGATCTCTTTTTTTCATGATAAATTGGAATTCGAATTATTGCTCTTTTAGGCCATTATTCCCTAATCAAGTAGGTATTACTGAGTACATATTAGAGTTTATGATCTTAACTATCGCCGTCTAATTAACAAATAAAAAGGATAATAAATTAATGGTTTCTCTCCCATTCTCTCTCTCTTACTCTCTCTCTTATTCTCTTCATCTCATCTCTCTCTTCTCTAAAATATTCCAATTATCTCTCTCTCTCTCTTACTTCTCTCTCTCTCTACTCTACTCTCTTCTCTCGTCTCTCTCTCTCTCTATATCATGGTTCAATAATTTGAAATAGCACACACAAATTTCCTGATAAGTTATGACAATGTTACCTTCTCTCTCGGGGGGG
>JABUQX010001809.1:40000-43085 GCA_015478945.1 Trachelipus rathkii | reverse complement strand
AAAAAAAAAAAAAAACTTCGTTTTTTTAAAAAAAAACACGTTTTTTTTAAAAAAAGACCAAAGGCCAAAATTTTTTGTTTTTTTTTGTTTTTTTTTTAAAATTACTTATTTTTCATAAATATCAAGTCTTTTTAGGGTATTTAGCATTAAAATACAGTAAATACAATATGGTAAAAGAGGTATGCAATATATAAAATAGAGTTAGTACTTAATAAAGTTTTATTAGTGCTCTAGGGCATATAATTATTACATTTCACATGATCTGATATATTATTATTATATATATATATATATATAATATTATAATATATATATATAATATATATATATATTATATATATATATATATATATAGTATATATATATATATAATAGTATATAATATATATATATATATTATTTCATCTACCTTTTTTCTCCCCAAGACTGATGGTAAGGTGCGTAACAAGCATCAAAAAAAAAAAAGAATTGAAAAATATTACAAAAGTCGAAAAGAAAGCCTAGCCTTACCCCCCTCCCCTCTGTACCATTAATTAGTTAAGGACTCGTCGCATCAGAAAATCCACCTATAGCTACGGCGACTGCGACGGACCCTCACTATGGTAAATCGTCAGTGTAAGGGTTCATCCCTTGACCCAGGTGGGCCACAACCATACCCCCTCACAAAACCCAGCCATTCTCTCTTATTATGCACCTTTATTCTCGCCTCTGCCAACTCACATTCTCTCCTTCAGACATTCGTTTACTGAATCAATCCACTTTTTTCCTTCGATCTCCCAGCCCGTCAGTTTTCAACACACTCGCCACTATACATCTGCTTAAAACATTGACATATCTTCATCCTTTCCACATGACCAACCACTCAACATACTTTTCATTTATTCTCTCGTTTACCCCTTTCTTCACACCACACAACTCTCTAATATGTTCATTCCTCATTTTATCAATTCTTCTCTCACAATTTTCATGCCCCTAAGATTGTCCCTGAACACATTGCCTTTAGATCTATACTTTTTATATCCAGACCATAGTCTCACTACTATACAATAACACAGGTAACAACATTACCTGTCATGTAAAGACCCTAGCGGCCACTAAAGACCTAGTCCTTTCACCATCCACCAACGATTTAATTGCACCAGCCACCTTCCTGCCATTCACAACTTTCCTACTAAACTCTGCATCATCCGTTCCCTTCTCATCCAACATATACCCTAAATATTTAAACTCAGACACTTGTTCCAGTAACTGCTCACCATCTAACATAACTTCCACCCTGAGGACTGTTCCTCACTCACAAACCATAAACCTAACTCTTATACTACGTTCCTTTCAACCCTTCCAAATCTTTCTACCAATCCTCTCAAACTCTCTTCAAATTTCTCCCGCCACACAAAATCAAATCATCAGCACATAATAGGTAGGGCACTCTCCACTCTCTTCCATTCTCTATCATTATAACACCATCCCATGCCACCCCACCTCTAATTCTTTCAAACCCCATCCATATACAAATTGAATAACCAAGGAGACATAACACAACTCTGCCTTTTCACTCCGCTATTAATACTAAATTCAATCCCTTTTAACACCATTTATTCTTACACAAGCCTCACTATCGTCATACAATACTTTTGATTCCGTTCAGAAGCTTACCACCAACACCATATATCACTAACACCTGCCATAGAGCTTCCCTATTAACCCTATCATACCCCTGTTGCAAATCCATAAAACCTAAATACAATTTATTCTTCCTCTCTCTCATTTTCTCTATCATTTGCTTCATCCTAATTCCCAAATTTTCATTTGTTTCAATGTAAAGATTTGATCCACACATCCTCTACCACTTCTAAACGCACCTTGTTCTTCACCAATCAGTCCTTCAGTCACTCGACGCACTCTTTCGACCAAAACACCAGCATATATCTTCCCTACAACACTCAATAAACTAAATACCCTATAATTTCTACAGTTCCCTTTATCTCCCTTACGCTTATATAAAGGTACTATTACTGCTCTCCTCAATCCCGAAACTATACCCTCCATAAACGCGCTTTATTACACAACTTCAAGATCAAATCAATCACCACCTTGCCTCCGTTCTTGATCATATCACCAGTAATTCATCTATACTGCAGATTTATCATTCTTCAACTTTCTCACTCTACCATTTCCTCCTCTTTGCTAATAACCTCATTCCCCAAAAATACCTATTCCTTCTTGTACCATCAACCCACACACATCATTAATCACCTCATAAAATTACTGGCCATATTATACAGATTTCAAATGTGTTCTTTCCAACACTTCCACTCATCATCCATTTCATCAGTTTACAAAAACACCATCCCTATTCATTATTCTAAGCAATTCAATTCTTAACCTTTTCGCGCTTCCTTTCCGGAAGAGGCTTTCCGCTATTCCCTTGTAATGTCCCCATTTCATCTCCTTCCAAACTTCATTTACCTCTTCTTTTCTCTTACGTATGCATCTTTAAGCATTCCTTTTTTCCTCCTATTAATTCAAGTATCTTTCTTGAAACATCATCATTTGCTTTTTAGTATATTCAACCATGCTTCTTTTTACTTTTTAACCGGTGCATGTCACCTCTTCATCTCCACCACTCACTGCTTATCATTCTTACTTCCTAAACTTTAGGCACACCCAAATACTTCTTTTTGGCACTGCCTAACAATTGCTTCCTTTCATTTGCTTCCAGTTTATTCAGGTTTCAACTTGTTCACATTCAAACGATTTACTAGCGAGCGCTCTATTTACATAACTTATCTTATTACCTTTGTTCACTAAACTTCTCACTCTTTAATTTTCACCACTTCCTTCCGTATCACCTTCCTCTCTATCCAAGTCCCCACTAACTTAATTTTTACATCGAACAACATAATGATCCGATATATCCCATTCCTAAATCCCCTCAACTGATTAACATCCAACACATACTTCAACATCTCCTTCTTCACCAACACAAAATCATTCATACTTTTCACTTCGATACCATCTCAACCTACACCAACTCTAGTTTACTTATGGATACTCTTGTGTTTAAAGAAAATATTTACTACAC
>JABUQX010001809.1:12500-22500 GCA_015478945.1 Trachelipus rathkii | reverse complement strand
TATCCGTGTTCCATTGTCATGATGTCTTGATGGAATCTTTCTCTCTGTTCGTCACTAACAGCGCCCAAGTTATGGGGAAAGAAATCCAAATGGGAATGCAGGAAGTGAATTTTTAGTAACATCAGACATCCAAGCTTCTGATAGCTCTCCAAGTGTCTTCTTACCAACTCTTCGTAATTTTTAGCTTTGTTGTTACTTAGAAATCCCGAAACCACCGATTTAAATGCCCTCCAAGCAGATAGTTCCAAAGCAGTTAACTCTTTCTCAAAAGTGTCATCTTTCAAGAGTTTTCTGATCTGTGGGCCAACGAATATTCCTTCTTTCAATTTTGCCTCACTTAAAGCAGGGAACTGAGTCCTGAGATATGCAAAGCCATCTCCATTTTTATCCATTCCCTTCACAAAGTTTTTCATTAAGCCTAATTTTATATGTAAAGGGGGAAGCAATATCTTCCTTGAGTCAACTAAAGGTTGATACTTAACATTTTCAAGTCCTGGAACGTAGTTACTTCTTTTTGCCCACTCTTTCTGTATATAGTGCTTGTCTGTTGCTCTACTGTCCCATAGGCAAAGGAAACAGCAGTATTTGGTGAATCCACCCTGAAGTCCCATTAGCATACCTACAATTTTCAAGTCTCCACAGAGTTTCCAACCATATCGTTTATACTGTAATGCATTAATTAAAACTGACATACTGTCATATGTTTCCTTCATATCTACTGAGTATGCTACTGGTAATGAAGGCTTGGCATTACCATTATGAAGCAATACTGCTTTCAGACTTGTCTTTGAGGAGTCTATAAAAAGTCTCCATTCCTCTGTGACATGCTTGAAACCAAGTTCAGCCATCAAACCGTCAATATTTGTACACACACATACCGATCGTTGCATGGTGAAGTATTTTGAAAATCGCTCATGTCTTTGTCTATATACTGAAATTCTAGTGCATGTTGCCAACAAATTCCACTGCTGCAGCCTAGATCCTAAGAGTTCAGCTTGTCCTTTGCTGAGATCTAAATCTCTTACTAGATCGTCGAGCTCTCTTTGTTGAATGAGATGGGGTGTCCTCTCATGAAATGGAACGAAGGATATGTCAAATAATGTTGATGCTTCAATTTCCTCAAACGTTTCCTCTTCAGGGATATTGAATTCTTCCAAGTCCATTGGTGGATTAGACACTGGAAGTCCAGGTTCATGTAGTACTGGCCGAATTGTAAATGGAAGAGAAGGATAAACTATATTTGATTTTGTTTTATTTGAAAATCCTTGTACCTTTGTGAGGCAGAAATAGCAGTCTTCTAAGTGGCTAGTAGGCTCGCGCCAAACCATAGGTACAGCAAATGGCATACTTCGTGATTTTTCTCCATTCATCCACTTAATCAAATTGGTGTAGCAAGTTGTACAAGATATATGGGGAGCCCAATCTTTGTCCTGGTCTCCAATGTGACATCCAAAATAATAGTAATATGCTTTCTTAACTGTGGTTGTTAAAGACCGCCGACCATTTTTTACAGTGAACTCGCCACATATATAACAAAAACAGTCTGCTGGATTTAGACATTTACGACGGTCTCTATTCATTTCAGAATATCACAATTCACATTTATGATGTTTAATAAAGCAACCACATACAATCACCTTCTGTCTTCAACTAAGCATGATTCAATACGAAATAATATTCTCATTCCCTAAATTGTTTATATATCCTATATATATATATATATATATATACTATATATATATATATATATTATATATATATATATATACTATATATATATATATATAATATATTATATATATATATATATATTGGTAAAGGTTAGCTTAACGGCTACACGTTAATAGCGTAAATTAGTAAATGTAGTGTATATATATCAAGCGAAAGTTTAAATAAAAAATAAACATTTTTAGGCGCGAAGGAGAAGTTTTGCAAAGTTATGTTTCTTTAATGTCTATTCTTTAGCGAACTACTTTATTCCTCGACTGTTGAAATATGGACGTCCAGGAGGGCGTTAGCCAGATGTGGTTAATTTTAGCCATTTTGGGCTAATTTCATAAGTTGCCTGCTACAGGAAAGAAAATTTAGTCACTCGTTTTATAGGCTGTTTTGGGTAATTTTCTGTTAGGTTTTTAAATATACATAATAGAAACTGCATTTCAAATTGTAACGCTTTTACATAAAACGCCCTTTTTTGATCACTTCATGAACGTAACGAACCTAACAATAAACCTAACCTAATCTAACCTAACCTGCTATCTTAATCATCATTTCACCCTAAGAACATCTATTATTATGTATCATAGAGGCTTACCTTGCGCATTTTTTTAATGCTGACCTCTCGTTCCGTGATGCGTTAAGTAATTTTGGTCCGCATCATATATTATATAGTATTTATATTATTTATATTAGTATTTAATATATATATATTCTATATATATTAATATATATAGTTAATAATATATATATATATAGTATTTTAATATGTGTGTGTAGTGTGTGTGTGTGTGGTGTGTGTGTTGTGGTGTGTGTGTGGTGTGTGTGTGTGCAATATCGTATATTTACGATTTTTTTGTAAATTTAGTTATTCCATATTTTCTCCAAATAATAATACGTGGATAGCTCATTTCTAAAGATCCAATTCGTTTTTATCGTACCGAAATTGACTAGAAACAATCATTTTCATTTATGTGGCAAAATTTTTGTTGACGTAGTGGATAATAAATCTTGCCACAAGAATAATTAAAGGAAAGTTAGATTTATTTATTTTGCATTTGGTTGGTTATATTTACCCACATCATTCCATTATTATAATGGAATATAATAGGGCTGTGCTTTTCAAGTGATAGCCGCAAATTGTGAAAATCTAGAGTTGGGATAAGGCCAAAAACATTTTGGTAAAAATTTTTAGTTTTCCCAGTGTAATAAAAAACCAAATAAATCTTTATAGAAAGTAATGATTATCGTCGGCGAAAATAAACTGATCAAAAACGCAATTATAGTTTGTAAAGTCTTAGCTGCCACCATTGTAAATGGAGAAAGTAAGGTTGGTATTGCCTGGAACATTAGTATTTTCTATGGTTCCAATTCCACACCTACTTTGAGGGCATGCATCTATACAAGCGGCAGTTGAATTTCCGCTAGCCTCACGGAGTTCAGTATTGTGACGAATACTAGCTAATGCAATGTTTGATATGTCTCTTGTGTTGTATTTTCCTTTCTTTGGTAAAGCTTCAGAAAGCTCTCTGAGCTTTTTTTCATTTTCTTCAGATGAACTTTCAGACTAACTTGACAAACATTTCAATGGCAGTGATGATTTCTTCTGTTCGCTTGAATTCTTTGACAGTCTTCATTTTCTTTTTTTCTTCTTTTCTCTTCTTAATTTATTTTTCCTTTTTTTTTATGCTATGTTGTTCCTTTATAATCTTATTGAGGCCCATTTGAGCATATTGCCCATTACACCTCCCTTTGTCCTTTGTGATATATGTAAGAATTAGCTCTAAAATAAAACGGTTATTTCTTTTCACGAGGACAACAACAATCAATGGGACGTTTCCAAATTGTGCGATTAAATTGTATTTCTGAACTGCTTTTTGCCACAATATCTGTAGTTTTAGCTCAATTGTTCGACAATGAATGATCACTGGAGATTTAAATAGTGTATTAGCTGTTTGTCCATTGGCGGCAGAATAATGAGGTATCATATCATTTATGAGTTCCTTATTCCTATAGCTCCTTCTGTTCTTGGAAAGTTTGTTTCCAAGTAGTTTCCCTCGCAACTCTTAGAATGTCCTTACACTGTTGGAAACTGAAAATGGAAGCTCTTTACCTGTGCCAATTAAAATACTCAGGTTGGGTAACAGCTAACTTTCCATTTTAAGTTGTGACATCTCTTGTCGATTTACCTAAAGAATATAATCATAATATAATATACTATATTAATAATATATAATTAGTAATATATATATATTAACTATATATATATATTAATACTTATATCATATATATATATTATATCATACTATTTATATATATATATATATATTATTATATATCTATGATTATAATTATATATATATATATATACTATATACTATATTATACATTATATTATTATATTATAATATTATATATATATCAACATATTTAAAAAATTCTATGAACAATTAAAGCATAATTTTAAATTCGACTTGCCCAATTAAAACATTCACTTGCATAAAGATTGCTAAGCAGAAGGCATTGTAATCGCAAAATTTAATTGCGATATTCTTAAATTGATATATTTACAGTATATGTAAACTTGTTTGTTTTGAGATCTGTGGGAGCTAGTGCAGTGCGAAAGAAACCAACAAACTTCTAACTTCTAGTTTAGAGACTGGGGACTGAGTTTGGAGTTCTCCCTATGGTACAAGAAGAAAACATGAATAAAATTAAAGACCGTTATGTTCATGTTCTGACGAGTAACATTCTGAGCAGTAGCAATATAAACAAATAAAGCTTCACGTGCTTATATGAGATCAATGTTTTGAGTAAATTTAGTAATTCATAATAATTGTTTTTTTTTTTTGTTTTTTGTTTTTACTAAAGCAAACTAAAATTGAAATTCGAAAGTTAGAGTTACCAAATTTTTTTTTTCTCGCATTCTCGTGTATTGTTCACTCGTATAGATTGATAGTAAAGAGAAGCAGTATGGCGGGTACTGACGAAGGTAAAGATGATGAAGGAGCAAAAGTAGTAGTAATAGTAGTGTACTTAGTGGTAAAAAAGCCTATTGGTTATTTTTTTAATATATAATATATATATATATATATATATATATATATTATATATTAATATATATAAATTATATATATATTATATATCCTCTTTATATATATATTTATTTATCTTATATAAATATTAAAATATATATATATATATATATATATATATATATATATATATATATATAGGACCTTTTTTACTTCATCACGACATTTATTATTTTCTGACAAATGAATGCATTCGAACAAAAAATTCAGCTTTAACCTAAATTAAAAAATAAGAAATTTAATCTTACGAAAAAATTATATTCAAATTTATTGTGAAGTTCAAAAAAGTTACAAATTTAAGAAAACAATATTCTTTTGAACATTTATTGAGAGAGAAAAAATACCTTATAATAATAATTAAATTGGTAGTTTAAAATTAAATTGTTTTAAATTCAGATATATACATTTTAATATACTTTTAAATAAAATCCTGCTCTGAAATTTGTTTCCATACATTATAATTCGCATATATATATATATATTATTTATATTTATATTATATATATATATATATATTATATATATATATATATATATAATATATATATATTTATAATATATATATATTATATATATATATATATTTAATATTTATATATATATTATAATATATATATAATATATATATATATATATATACTATATATATAAATATTTATCTATATAATTATATATATATATATTAATGGTCTATTTCTCTGTTATAGCCGTCATATGTATCTTAAAACTATTAATGCTAGCAGTAAAACGGAATACATTGCTGAAATCCTGGTCCTCATGCTAGTACCTGAAATGTAAAAAAAAAAAAAAAAATAAAAAAAAAATTACATAAATTAAAAAAAATTATTCAGGTATAAAAACTACAATAGCTTACAACGAAATTGGCTATTACATTTTGGATCCTGTTTACTAATCTATCAGCATAAGAAAATGTAAAAAAAAAAAATTAATTGTTAATAATAATTAGTAATATGATTAGAAGGCTATTTAGAGACTTTTTTATTGGTTCTCGTTAAATAAATAGACTTTCTATTTCTTTTGTTTTTTTTTTTTACTAAAAGAATACCAAGGGTTATACCGCAGCCGCTGGCAGGGAGTCGGGGTCCTCTCGCTTCCGTTGGGAACTACGGGTGGACTAATTCCCCCGCTCCGGGGAGGGTCTCCGGAACGCCCGCCTCTTTTGGTATTTGGGTGTCGCGGGGGTTCCTCCGCCCCTGCCCCTACGGGGTTGGTATAACGTCCCCCTATGTTCGCCCGTCGGCTGTCGAGCCCCTAGTGTGCCGTTATAAGAAATTTAATCGAAAGTCTTTTATTTTAACGATATTCTAATGCTATGCCACTTCATAAGTCATTCTAATCAGATGAACTATAATTTTTTTAATCAATAAATTTTTTTTTTTTTTTTTTTACATTTTTCTTATATGAAAGTTTTTTTCCGGCATTCGAAAAATGTAATCTATTGCTGTATCAATTGTAGTATGCTCCGGTATAATTTTTTTTTTTTTTTTTTTTTTTTTTTTTATTTTTTTTTTTTTTTTAGCATTTTCCTGCTAACCTGGACCAGCATTCAAGCAATGTATTCCGTTTTACTGTAGCATTAATAGTTTTTAAGATACATATGACGGCCTATAACAGACGCTGGCCTATTATATATATATATATATATATCTAATTAATATATATATATAATTATTATCTATATATATATAATATATATATTATATATATATTAATATATAATTATTATAATATATATATATATATTATATCTATACTATATATATATAATTATATTTATATATTATATACACGCAAAGCTACCGGGAAAAGAATACATTGCTGGGATGCTGGTCTAATTTTTTTTTTGTGGCACGGATAATGTAAAATTAAAAAAAAAAAAAAAAAAAAAAAAATCTTCAAAAACTACAATATGACTACAGAAGGATCTGGAATCCTTGTAAAATTTTTGTTAGGAAAATGTAAAAAAAAAAAAATTAAAAAAAAAAAAAAAAAAAAAAAAAAAAAAAAAATATTGTTAATACTTTAATTATATGTAAATATTGATATAGAAAGCCTATTTAGAAGACTTGTTTATTGGTTACTTCGTTAAAATAAATAGACTTTCTCTATTTAATTTTGCTTTTTTTTTTAACTAAAGTAATACGCCAAGGGTATACCGCACCGATGCAGAGTCGGGGTCTCTCGCTTGCCGGACTACGGGGTAGGACTAATTCCCCCTTCCGGGGGAGGGTCTCCGGAACACCCGCTCTTTGTAGGTTTGGGTGGTCGCGGGGTATCCTCTCCGCCCCCTCCCTAACGGGGTATGGAAAACGTGCTCCCCTGTGTTCCCGTCGGCTCGAGCCCCTACATTGCCGTGTAATATCTTTACAAATTATATACTTAATATATATTATACTATATATATATATATAATAATATATATAATATATCTATATTATTATATAATTACTATAATATTATATATATATATATATATATATATCTTATATATTATATATATTTATTATATTATACTATTAGTTATATTATATATAGGCCCTGTTATGTTTTTAGACTCCGTCAGTTTTGAATTTTTTTTTTTTTTTTTTTTCATAATATTTCATATTTCTAGTTTATGATCCTAACAGTCAATTAAAGGGGTGTAACGGACATGATTCAAAATTATATAGGACCAGTTACGTTTTTTACGCACAAATATTGTTTTACAATTTTTTTTTTTTTACTAAAGGAATACCCAAGGTAAACCGCAAAGACATAGATATCAGATGTCGGGGTCTCTCGGCCTTCCGTGGGGAAACGACAGGGTAGGACTATTCTATTTCCCCCCTCCGGGGATGGTCTCCGGAACGCCCGCTCTTTGGTATTTGGGTGTTCGAACGGGGGTTTCCTCCGCCCCTCCCCTACGGGTTATGGAGGGACTTCGTCCCCTCCCTCTGTCCCTCCGTCGGCCCGGAGCCCCCTAATTTATTTTTTTTTTTTTTTTATTTTTTAAAAAAAATTTTTTTTTTACATTTTTGTAATAAACTTTACACGCTGATTCCAAATATGTAATTGGATTTTCTGTTAAGTGTTAAGGTTACTTTTTGCGAGATAAAATTTCATTTATGAAAAGAATTTTTTTTTTTTTTTTTTTTTTTTTTTTGTTTTTTACATTTTTGTAATAGCTTTTTACGCTGATTTCAAATATGATAATTGGTTTTTCTGTAAGTGTCGTACTTTTCGGATTATTTCCATTTTTTTAAAATTTTTTAAAATTGATAAATAAATTGTGATTATTTTAATAATTATTTAAAATATTTTTCGAAACTTTTGAATCAATGTCCATTCACACTGAAATTTAATTGTTAGTATCATATACTTAGCTGCAATATGTTAAAAAAAAACTAAAAAAAAATCAAAACTGACGGAGTCTTAAAACATAACAGGGCCTATAATATATTATATTATATATATATATATATAATATATATATATATATATATATATATATATATACTATATATTATTATATATATTATATTATAATATTTTATATATATATATATATGTATATATATATATTTTATATATATTATTTTATATATTAACATATATATCTATACTAATGTCCCAGCTCCCCCCCAAGAAAAAATAGCCATTTTTTAATGTTTAAAATTTTTTGTTTTTTTTTTTACATTTTTCCTAACTCCCAAATTTAACAAGGATTCGCAAAAAATGTTATTTCTTTTACGCCTGTGGCTACTGTTATATTTTTTTTGAAATTGATTTTTTTTATTTTTTATTTTTTTATTTTTTTTCCTCTTTTTAACAGTTTCTCTGTAAAATTTTGCCAGGATTCCCAACAATGTATTTCCTTTATCTTGTAGGCTAATTGTAGTTTTTTGAGATATGGATTGTTGCTTCTTCTATATAATATATTTATGAATATATATTTAGCTATCTTTAAGTAATTTTATCATATATTTCTCCTTAAATATATAGATATATGTATAAATTATAAATATATATATATATATATATATATTAATATATATATATATATATATAATATATTATATATATATATATATATATATATATATATTATATATATATATATTATATTATATTATTATCATTTTTAAGCTTCACACACTATAAAAAAATTTTAAAAAATTAACTTGTCCGATAACATAATTCATTTCATAAAAATAAAATGGTTCGTGAAATGGCTTTTGGTATTTAATAAAAAAGGGGCTAATATATATAAGATGGTTATAATATATATATATATATGGATATATACTATAATATATTATATATATATATATATAATTAATATTATATAGTATATATATTTTTTTATAATTTATATAATTATTGATATGTATATATAATATATATATATATATATATATATATATATATATATATATATAATTATATATATACTCGGTATATATATATTATTATTTCAATATATATATATATATTAATATATATATATAAATATATATATATATAATATATATATATAATATATATATATATATATATATATCATTAGTATGTAGCTATATTATTTATATATATATATATATATATATATAGTATATATATTATACTACTCATATATGTATTAGTTAGTATGAGTTCTATATACCGGTATTACCTCAGTATATATATAATATGATATCCACTATATAGGTTGCATTATACTATATATATACGATTTATATATCATATTTATTATATAGTTGTGATTTATATTAATATATATATATATCTATATTTATAGGCCCTGTTATGTTTTAAGTCTCCGTCCGTCAGTTTTGATTTTTTTTTGATTTTTTTTTAGCATATTGGCTAGATATATGATTATTCTCATACAGCTCGAATTTCAGTGGTGATGAACATGATACATTTCAAAAGTTCGAAATATTTTTAAATAAATTATTTAAAAATCACATTTTTATCAATAAAATTTTTAAAATTGAAATATCTCGAAAAAGTACGACACTTAACAGAAAACAATTGCATATTTGAAATCAGCGTATAAAGCTATTATAAAAAATGTTAAAAAAAAAAAAAAAAAAAAAAAAAAATTCATAAATGAAATATCTGAAAAGTACGAGACCTTAAAGAAAAAAAGCAATTATAATATTTGGATCAGCGTGTAAAACGTACTA
>JABUQX010001809.1:0-5000 GCA_015478945.1 Trachelipus rathkii | reverse complement strand
ATAAATTCATGCCTGCTGTCTCCTTCACACATGAATTACCTATTAACTCTTTTCTACCTCTTCTAGATACCATACTTTACTGGAAAGATTCCCACCAAATAACGTATGCTGTGTACGGTACCCACTTCTTCCTCCTCTTATATACATTGGTTTTCGACCACATACATATAACACAAAATTAGCTACACTAACTGCCCTTTATCTTAGAGCCCTTCGAGTTTGCTCTCCTCCTAATCTCTCAACAGAAACACAATTTCTTTATTCTACTTTCATCAAACTAAAATATCCTCCATATGTCATTAATTCAGCATTTCGCAAAGCCAAACAAAAATTTTATAATAGTAAACTCCCATTTCCTACGCACACTTTTTCTTATCTCCCATTCCTTATAGAGTTAAAATCATCCAATTAAAAGAGCATCTTCCCAAAAATATTCGCTTTATTATTATTATTAAAAAAAAAAAAAAATCCCTTGAAAAAAGTTTTTAAACCCCCTAAAATTAATACTTATCAAACGCAATGCATTTATAAAATTCCCTGCTATGACTGTCCATCTGTTTACATCGGCGCGAGACTAATGATCTACCCAGACGAGTTTACCAACATAAATATGATCTTATCAACGACTCTCCTAATTCAGCTTTAACAGCCCATCGAACTCTGCACGACCATAGAATCAATATAAATTCCGTTTCTTTCATTGAATATGACAATCAAGTTATGAAAGAGGAAAATCATTGAATCGTCATACTATATACAACCATACTGTAATATTGAGATAAGAAATGGGTCGAAATAAGACTTGACATTACTTCAAAACTTCCCGTGTTTCATTTTTCTATACTCCTAAATTTAGGATGCCAACTAAATTGAACAATATTTTTCATTTAACTTTTTTTATTTTTGTATATTCTTGTCATTTCATCGGACAGAGGCCTTTGGTTGTCTTAGGCGAAAGCTAATGGTTACTTTGTGTTTTTTATATTTCATAATTTTATTTGTGATGTTTTATTAAAGTATTATTTTACGTGCCTAGGGTGACTATCCTATAAATATTCCTACTTGCGTTCCAAGCAAATTTTTATATCATATTATAATATATTGAATATATATATATAGTATATAATATATAATATATATTATATATATATATATATATATTTTATTTATTATTTAATATATTATATATTTATATTACTTATATATATATATTATTATATATTGAAAGGGGTTAAGTGATGACTTGAGAACCACCTTCAATAGAGGGATGTTTGATGTTGAAGAGATGAAGCGTTGTCACGATAAGGTGGCGTTTCTTCCCGGAGGCTGCTTAGGTTTCATCAGTGGGGCTGGCAGCCTCCTGCCCCGAATTATATTAATTATATTATATAATATATATAATATAATATATATATATATATTATATATATATATATATATATATATGTTATATTGCTATATATATTGAACATAAATAACTATATATTTTATATATTTTATATTATATATTAATTAAATAATATATATAGTATATATATATATATAATTGTTTTTTGTTTAGTTTTTTGGGTCAATATACCGGCCCAACACAGGCCAGCCAACAGAGAGTCGCGGCCACAATGGTGTTTGTAATGTGAATACTCCATGGGTGGGTCCTGGGCTCCTGGCTCATACTTCAAATTCAAACAGAAAATTTGAATGGCGAAATTAAATATTTAGTCAAAAATAAATAAAAACTAATAAAATATAAAAATATATCCCTTACATTTAAATGTCCTATATTACATTGTATTATATTGCTAAAGATTATTCATTTCTGCCGAAGATTCAGAAAATAGAGTTTACTTTTAAAGTGGGAAGATTCAGATAAAATATGGGATACGTTTTAAAGGGGTTATGGAGCATAAAAATGTAAAAATTGATACAGGGCAGAATGTGGTTTCCAGTTGAGGACAATCAATGAAGATATGGTGAAACAGAATGCCGGGTTATGGCAGCGGCAAAATTTTGCAGATGGAAGGAAGGGTCCGTGACATGTAGCTGGCTGTGATGATAATGGTTGTGAAGTGGCACGGGTTGCCACTTGAGCGGTCATAGCAACCGTTAAGCTTAAGAGACGATCCCTTAGCAACGGGAGAGGTTCTTAGAGACCCGTATCCCTCTCAAATTTGGTATCCCCCCTTCTTTTCCTATGAGGTAACCTCCGTCGAAGACGAGGTATATCTCCCGTAGGGCGGGCAGCCTTTTTAGGGCTGCTGAACACTCATTAAGTTGGTATGGCAGTAGTTAGTGGTAATAAGCATAGCTGAAAGCTCTGATTCAAGATTGATATTGTAATATTGTATGAGTTTTAATATATTCTATATATTTTTGCCGTTCTATATATCGTATCTGGCTGAAATTTGGTATGCATATAGGTAACATGAGGCTGCATCCCACGAAAGGGGATGCAGCCCCCTTAAAGTTTTAAAATGCTCTTTAGGGTGTCATAGAGAGTTTGTGAGAGGGTTAATCTTAACATACTTATTATTTGTGGGTGTAATATTATAATGTGTATTTACAGTAGATGTGCATTAGCATTTGTCACATATATAACCTTTAATCTTCATCCTTTCCGCCTCATTATTTTCATATCGAGAGTTTCCTGTTTCCTTGTTAGAATCCACCTTCTTTATCACGGATGGGTATCTATTTTTTGTTTTTTTAATCCCTACCATAACACTTCCTTCAAGTTGTTATTTTATGTGCATATTCGCCGACTTCCTTTTTTTCCTGTCACAGGCCTTGGAAAACCTATCCAGGTGCATGCTTCACTGCCATGGAGTTTTTCAGTTTTCTTACTTTCTCACATCCTTCCTTTCGCCCGTGGATGAGGGTAGCAGGAGAAAAAACCGCTCCTGGTAACTCAGCCCTTATACCGGCAGCCCAATTATAGGGATCCCCGAAAGCCTTCAAGGCTAAACCACTGAGAGGCCTGTTCTGCACTTCTGTGTGTATAGTCTCGGACTCCTAATGTGAAGATAATATTATGGGTGCAGTGATTCCTGAACGGAGGGTTATAACGGGCGTGGAGTTCCGGGAGGATCTCCGAGGCACATCTCTCACAGCCTACCGCTAGGGTTTGGGGTTACCGGGAGATTGTAGTTGGGTTTCTCTAGTACTGCTAACTGTTGTGGGGTGAAGGATTTAACCCTTCCTTATGAAATACTATAGTTGTCGATTTTTTTCTTTCGCTAGTCCCATCTGTTATTTACTTTTATGTTTTCATTTGTTTTTACTTGTTTATAAATTGTTCATCATGGAGACGAGGTTCGTGGTTTTAATATTTTTTATGCGAAGAGTTAATTAATTAGTAAAAAAATGTGTGGTTTTAAAGGTGAGAATAGGCAGCACATCATTACCAATCTTTCGTCTGGTTCCGCAGCCAGACCCCACCCTCGTCCTACTCTTCTAGAACCTTTGCTTTTTACTTCCTTTCTCCATACATTCCTGAGGATCCTTTGCATAATTCTATGGATTAGTCCACTAGGTATGGCCTAACATCCACCACGATGGCCCAAACGAGGTTGGCAGTTCGCACAAAAGGTGCCCCCAGTCATTGTCGTTATGAAGTCGTTTAATGAAACCGCTGCAGCCCCTCCAGGAATGCTCAACTGCTAATCATCTTCCGGATATTATCATTTTACATGCCACGCTATATTGCGGAATTCCACTACCTCGCAAGGCCATTTTATTGGAGATAGGAACCATCTACTTCTTATGCCGTTATGGCCTTGGAGAAGCTTTAAGAAAGTTCTTTTTTGAGAAGGATTTTCCTTCGCAGGTTTTACATATATTGAGTTAACAATTGTCCTCTTCTTTTCCTTGTTTTTGCTTGGTTCTTATCGCGGAATCCAATTAGGTTACTAATTAGTTCTACTGATTCATTTCGACTTGTTTAAATAACTGGTTCTGTTCGCAGGCGAATTTTCTCCCCGTGATATACACCATTCTTTCTTATTTCACTACTCCCGCCCTGTGATTTGAAAAAGATTGAATTCTCCGTATGCCACAACTTAAGCGATCCCGAACTCGGGCTACAATATCTTTAAGTTCTTGGTGCCACGGGCTTTTGGTTCAAATCCACTACTTTAGTCCGACGCAAGCGTTTAGTGCTATGACAGCATTTTTTGAGCAACAAAATAGGAGAAGATTAAATAATACCTTTTAAAACGGCAGAGCTAAGATTGCTCAGGAAACTAACAATCAAGCCAGTTAATTTCTAAATTTTAATTAGACAAATTGTGCAACACCATCCTTCTCATTTAATCTTTAATATATATATATGATATATATATATATTATATAATAATAATACTATTATATATATAATATATGTATATATATAGCATAATCGATACTATATTATAATTAAAATAATTTCACTCGCAAAAGTAAAATCTTAAGTATTATATATATATATATTATAATAATATAACATATAATATAACTAATATATTTTAGGGCTAGAGTTTAATCACTCAATGTTATTAATATTGGACTTACCATATAACCTTACCTTATAGCCATTAACTTATTAACCTCACTTTATATTAGTCACACTACATTTATATATACATTGTCACTACTTATATTATACTTTATATATACTCACCATAACTACTAGTACTTTGGCTTCCCGTTATCCATTACTTATAATTATATGCATCTATATACTACTATATACGCTTATATACCCTTGTTATAACCTAGACTTCTCCCTTATTATCCTTATATCACAAATAGTTGCTAAATCTATGTGAGACTGATTCCTACACTCATTACTCATTATAATACTAATTATATATATATATATATATTATATATATATATATATATATATATATATTATATATAATATATATTATATATATACTATATACTATATATATATAATATTGTGAAAGGATAGAGGTGCATGGAATCTTAGAGTTTTTTTCATTCTTGGGGTTGGCCCGCAA
>JABUQX010001808.1:12500-17500 GCA_015478945.1 Trachelipus rathkii | reverse complement strand
GCTTTGGATATGTCAAGCGCCACCACGCAAGTCTCCCCGTAGTTCCTGAGGGCGGAAAACCATAAATCGGTTAAATAGGAAAGTATATCACCAGTAGACCTCGAACGCCGAACTGGCGATCGGAAAGAAGAGAATGAGATTCCAGATGGTCTAAAAAGTGAGAGTTAAGAAGGGTTTCAAAGATCTTAGATAGAATACAGGTGAGAGCTATAGGGCGATAGTTAGAAGGATCAGAGCGGCTTCCTTTTTTCGGAATAGGTTGGACATATGCGTGCTTCCAACACTGAGGGAAAGTGTTAGTATTGAGACATAGAGAATATAGTTGAACGAGGGGAGGGGCCAGCTCGGAAGCACACTCCCTCAAAACTCGGGAGGGATGCCATCCAGGCCCCCGCCTTCCTAACGTTCATAGATCTCAGGAGCCCATGCACCCGATCAAATGTAATCACAGGCAAAGACATAGGACACCTGAGAGGAGAAGGTGGAGGAGGAGAAATGCCAGAATCGTCCAGGGTTGAGTTAGAGGAAAATAGGAGGCCGAAGAGATTGGCCTTTTCAGTTGGAGAGTTAGCAACAGAGCCATCAGATCGAATAAGAGGAGGAAAGGCAGATTTACAGAAGTTGTTAGAGATGTTTTTGGCAAGAGGCCAGAAAGATTTGTCAGTAGGAGAACTAAGGAGGTTAGCGCACTTTCGTTTGATGAAAGCCCGCTTTGCTCGTCGAAGAGTATCCTGCAACGATTTCTAGCTGAATGAAAATTAGCGAGAGTGATAGGAGAACGAGAATTTTTCCACCCCCGATAAGCGCTGTCTCTAGCCTGAATGGCCAGAGAACAGGCACGATCGAACCATGGATTATGAGGAGAGAAAGATTTAGTCATCCCATCAACGATTACAGCTCCCACCTTATCGGCAGAAGCCGAAGCGTCACCAGAGTCAAAGCAGTCATTCCAATTATAGTTAGCGTAGAAGCGACGCAAGGCCCCCAATCACCCCGATCAAAGTGCCAGAAAAAACGCATAGGGCAGGATGGAGCTGTTGGAGAGAAAGTATTAAAGTTAAGAGATATAAGGTTGTGGTCAGATTTACCAATAGGAGCGAAGGTAGTGTATTTATAGAGAGAAGGACTAGTGGTGAAACATAGGTCAAGTGTGTTCAAGAATTGGTTGGGACAATCCGGAATGTGTGTAGGTTCTTTAATTAGTTGTTCCAGATCGTTGAGAATGCTGAATGATTCGGCCTCCTCCCCACCTAAATCAGTATGAGAGGATCCCAACCATTCAGTGTTGTGTACATTGAAATCCCCTAAATAGAGGACCTCAGTATTTGGATGAGAAGATATAACAGTCTCGTGAGAGGTAGTAAGATATTCAAAGAAAGAGTGAAAATCTGTTCTGTTAGGAGAACAGTAGCAGAAGCACAAGATTATTGTAGTAGAAGGAAGAAAGATTTTGAGCCACAGAGCATCGAAGTTAGGAGATTCGAGATTCACGAGACGTGTTACAGGAGTATTAATGTTTACATAGGCACACACTCCACCCTTCAGACGGAAATTATGAAATAAGTTATAGTTAGATACATTAAACGAGTTAGAGGGTGAATTCTTAGCCATCTGAGTCTCAGACAAGAGCAAAAGGTTAGGGTTAGAGTTAGATAGGTGATATTCCACAGAGGCAAAGTTAGATTTTAAGCCACGGATGTTGGTAAAGTTAATAGAAAGCCCACGCCTATGCAAATATGCCATCTTACACACACACACACACACACACACTCTACACACACAAATAAAAACAATAGACAAAAACAAAAGAAGAAATTGGGATAAAAATTAAACAAACTAAATCCTAACTTAAAAATTTAAGCACTAAAATCAATTAAATAAAAAAATTATACTACTATATACTGATAAAACCAAACTTAAACCTAAACAACTTTATATATATATATATATATATATATATATATATATATATATATATATATATATATATATATATATATATATATATATATATATATATATATATATATATATATATATATATATATATATACGGTATATATATATATATATATATATATATATATATATATATATGTTACATATATATATACAGTTTTACATATAAATATATATATATATATATATATATATATATATATATATATATATATATATATATATATATATATATAGTATATAAATATATATATATATATATATATATATATAGGGCACACTAGGGATATTATGCATACATAGCATATATATATATATATATATATATATATATATATATATATATATATATATATTATATATATATATATATATATATATATATATATATATATATATTGAAATTATGATCAAGAACGGAGGCGAGATGGTGATTGATTGGATTTGGAAGTTGTGTAATAAAGCGTTTATAGAGGGTATAGTTCCAAGGGATTGGAGGAGAGTGGTAATAGTACCCTTATATAAGGGTAAGGGAGAAAAGGGGAACTGTAGAAATTATAGGGGAATAAGTTTATTGAGTGTTGTAGGGAAGGTATATGCTGGTATTTTGGTCGAAAGAGTGCGTCGAGTGACTGAAGGACTGATTGGTGAAGAAAACAAGGTGCGTTTAGGAGTGGTAGAGGATGTGTGATCAAATCTTTACATTGAAAAAAAAAATGATTGAGAAAATGAGGGAGAAGAAGAATAAATTGTATTTAGGTTTTATGGATTTGCAATAGGCGTATGATAGAGTTAATAGGGAAGCGTTATGGCAGGTGTTAGTGATATATGGTGTTGGTGGTAGGCTTCTGAATGGAATCAAAGTATGTATGACGATAGTGAAGCGTGTGTAAGAATAAATGGTATCAATGGTGATTGGTTTAGGATTAATAGCGGAGTAAGACAGGGTTGTGTTATGTCTCCTTGGTTATTCAATTTGTATATGGATGTGGTTATGAAAGAATTCGAGGTGGGATGGCAGGAAATGGTGTTAGAATGGTGGAGAATGGAGATGAGTGGAGGGTGCCCTACCTATTATATGCGGATGATTTGGTTCTGTGTGGCGAATCTGAAGAGAGTTTGAGAGGATTGGTAGAGAGATTTGGCAGGGTGTGTAAAAGGAGGGGCTTGAAAGTAAACGTGGATAAGAGTAAGGTTATGGTAGTGAGTGAGGACACTCCTCAGTGTGAAGTTATGTTAGATGGTGAGCAGATGGAACAAGTGTCTGAGTTTAAATATTTAGGGTATATGTTGGATGAGAAGGGAACGGACGATGCAGAGTGTAGTAGGAAAGTTGTGAATGGCAGGAAGGTGGCTGGTGCAATTAAATCGTTGGTGAATGCAAAGGGACTAAGTCTTGAGTGTGCTAGGGTCTTACATGAGGGTATGTTGTTACCTGTGTTATTGTATGGTAGTGAGACTATGGTCTGGAATAAGAAGTATAGATCTAAAGTTCAATGTGTTCAGATGGACAATCTTAGGGGTGTGCTAGGTGTGAGAAGAATTGATAAAGAGAGGAATGAACGTATTAGAGAGTTGTGTGGTGTGAAGAAAGGGGTAAA
The DNA here is from genome assembly GCA_015478945.1 of Trachelipus rathkii. Taxonomy (NCBI): domain Eukaryota; kingdom Metazoa; phylum Arthropoda; class Malacostraca; order Isopoda; family Trachelipodidae; genus Trachelipus; species Trachelipus rathkii. The sequence continues at coordinate 13,940 of JABUQX010001808.1, read as the reverse complement.
TGAGAGAATAAATGAAAGTATGTTGAGATGGTTTGGTCATGTGGAAAGGATGAATGATAGTCGGTTGGTTAAGCGGATGTATAGTGGTGAGTGTGTTGGGAACCGACCGGCTGGGAGACCGAAGAGAAAGTGGATTGAGTCAGTAAACGAATGTCTGAAGGAGAGAAATGTGAGTTTGGCAGAGGCGAGAATAAAGGTGCATAATAGGAGTGAATGGCGGGGTTTTGTATGGGGGCATGGTTGTGGCCCACCTGGGCCAGGGGATGAACCCTTACATTGACGATTTACCATAGTGAGGGTCCGTCGCGGTCCCATGATGCTCTAGGGTGGATTTTCTGTCTGTGACGAGCTCTCACTAATTAATGGTACAGAGGGGGCGGTAAGGCTGGGCTTTCTTTTCGACGTTTGTCATGTTCTCCTACTGCTTTTCTTTTCCGATGCTTGTACAGCACCTTACCCCCAATCTTGGGGCAAAGAGGAAGGTGAAGAAAGAAAGAAAGATATATATATATATATATATATATATATATATATATATATATATATATATATATATACTGTAAATATATTTATATATATATATATATATATATATATATATATATATATATATATATATATATATATATATATATATATATATATATATATATATATATATATATATATATGGTGAAATTTGGTTTAAAGCCACAACTCATATCTCAAAAACTACAATAGCTACAGCGAAAAGGAATACATTGCTGGAATGCTGGTCCAATTTTAGTGCGGAAAATGTAAAAATAAAAATAAATAAAAAAAAAATATATATCTCAAAAAACAATCGCTTCAGCAGATTAAAAACATATTTGGAAGAGGTTAAAATTTACATAGAAAATAAAAGACAAAGAATTTTCCCAAACAATACTTACGCCGATCCCATTGGACCAACTATTTCGAGAGCTTTTATTGGTAAAGTAAATAGACTTTCTATTAAATTTTGCTTTTTTTTTACTAAAGAATACCCCAAGGGTATACCGCACCGATGGTAGGAGTCGGGGTCTCTCGGCCTTCCGGGGAACTACGGTAGGACTAATTCCCCTCCGGGGAGGGTATTCCGGAACCCCGCTCTTGGTATTTCGCGTCGCGGTTCCTCCGCCTCCTACGGGCATGGAAAACGTCCCCTGTGTTCCTCAGTCGGCTCGAGCCCCTACATTGCCGTGTAATACTTTTACAAATAATATATATATATATATATATATATATATATATATATATATAGTTATATATATATATATATATATATATATATATATATATATATATATATATATATATATATATATATATATATATATATATATATATATATATACTATGTCCCCTGCTCCTAAAAAAAATAGCCAATATTTATTTTATTTATTTATTATTATTTTTTTTTTACATTTTCCTAACTAAAAT
>JABUQX010001808.1:5000-7500 GCA_015478945.1 Trachelipus rathkii | reverse complement strand
CCCAAAAAAGGTTCAAGAATATTATACACAAACACCTTACTGGATTATCTTGAAAATAAAAATAAAAGAAAAATTTGAAGATAAAAGAAAAATCAGAATCTTCAAGAGGAAAAATGGCCGAAAAAAGAAAACATGAAATCACAGACACAGCAGATGATGATCCATGTCCATCCAATCATCAACTTCTACCTCTATTAAAAAAAAATTTCTTCAGCCTACACTGTTTGAAATATCTGATAAAACAAAGATTTGGGACATTAATGATAGAAAAAGCACAAAAATTCATTTCAAAATTGGGGAAATGATTGCTGTGGACAATCTGCCATTTTCTTTTTGTTGAAGACATTGGTCTTAAGAGATTAATAAATCACTTATGTCTACAATATAATATTCTATCAAGGAGGAACTTTTCAGAGAGAACTTCCAAACAAATACACAGAAGGGTAAAGAAGAAAATAACTCGCCAGTTGTAATAAAAGGAAGCAACTTTCATTAACACTTGCTATTAGCTTTTGTTCTTATAACAATGAAAACTTTATAAGTACGTCAGGGCATTGGATTGATAAAGATTCAAAGGAAGGGTGGAACATTACAAATCAGTAGTTATAGTGTCTCATTCAGCAAAAAATATATGTCTAAAAAGTGATTAAATACTTAGGGCCGGGATTTAAAAAAAAAAAAAATATTCAATGTTGTCTCTAACAGACAATGCACCTACATACAAAAGGTATGAGAGCGACAGATGTTATAAATGTTCTATTCATTCGCTTACAGCTAGTAATACATGATGCTTTATTTTCTTAAAAATCAACTAAAGATTAATTACTTTATGTAGGAAAAATTTAGGTCATTTGTAGATCACCAATTGCTACAAATAAGTCCACAAAAGTTCAAAAATCTCAAAATTGCCGAATACACAAGGCTTATCCAAGATGTGCCGAAACAAAGATAGAATCAATCATATTATAGCTTGCAAAGGATCATAATAGCCAAACTTGCAATTATCATTTGTTTTTCAACATTATAAATAATAAAATCAGCTATCTTCAATGCAAATCACTGGAAGCTATGAAGAAATATAATTAGATGTAAAAACCATTTGAAGAATTAACTAAAACAGCAAGTGATGATGCTGTAGATTTATCTTTGTAATACCTGCAGTTAATGCATTGCAAAATATTTAGCAAAAACTGGAAGAATAGCGGTGTAAAAAACTATGAAAGATATATAAATTTTGTTATTATAGATTGGTACGTTTAAAAGAGAAAAAACTTTAGCTACTCGGCTTTTTCCTGCTCCTATTCCACAGGTTAGTCCCTTAACTTAGGATCAACAATAATTATAAAATTTATGCTCAAAGAAGAAGTAAAACTTTTTATAAAAGCCAAAGAAAATATTACATTAAGTTCAGATTCTGATGAACAAATTGATGATCAAAATGATCAGTCTCATACAGATTCACATGAAGAATCTGAAATGAAACGGCAGATATTGAGAAGGAAACACTACATTCAATTTTCTGGAAGTACTTTGATGACATGCTACAAGAAAAATCGTCAGAAGAAAATGAAGAATATCCAGAACACATCAAACCAAGTGGAACTGATCAAAGAAGAAAAAGTTAAAATGCAAACGTAGAAACAGCAGTGAGAAAACAACATGAAATAGAAAATACTATTCAAACTACCGTGAATAAATATTTGCAGCACCAATTATGAACGAAAATCGGATGCTGATTCACTGTTATGTTAAAGTAAAGAAAAGCTCTTATTCTGAGCATCTTACCTGATTACTAGGAAATATCTCTTGCCTCCACCTTCAAGTATAATTTAGCGAGAGAATGTCTAGCCAAGCAGGAATATATTTATACAAGTAAAAGGAATACGTCTTCTCCAACGCTAGCTGAGTAGCTTCAAGTTTCTTCATCAGAACTTTAAAGGCATTTGCAATTTAAATATTAGAAAATTGTTTACCTAAAAGCAATGCATAAGCTATTTAACTTTCCATTCACTGACTTTGTGTTTAACTATAATTTGAATTTTCTCAAAAAATATATTGTGATACTCTATACAGTTTCGATAACAGCTTGTACATGCACTTTATAATATATTATATATATATATATATATATATATATATATATATATATATAAATATATATATATAATATATATATATATATTATATTATAATATAATTTATAAAATAAATTTATATATATATATATATATATATATATATATTAATATATATTATATATATAAATATTATAATAATATATATATATAAATATTATATACTAATATATATATATATATATATATATATATAGTTTCAAATGTTAGTTTGTTAAAACAAACACGCAAAAAAAATGAAAGATTAAGGATATATATCAAATTTTTTTTTTTTGTCAGATATGGCATGTAGTTAATAAAAAGTCTTTTACCAGGTTTCTTATACCTATTTCTGATTGTATTTTTAAAGCAGATTTATCAAAAGT
>JABUQX010001807.1:0-48549 GCA_015478945.1 Trachelipus rathkii | reverse complement strand
CTGGCAAGTAACACCTTTCATCAAATTAATATAGGAATAGTTTTACTCCTATTTCCTACTGTATTTTCCTATTTATATTGTTCATTTCCAGTTATTCCTCCTTCGTTTCAATATTTATGATGTTTTGCCTTTAATTTCAGCTATTCTGAATAGTTTACAAAATCATTGTGAACGTCTAATTCAAAAGCATAATTCAATTAATAAATCTAGTTCGAATATATGATTCTTTACCAAGTAAGTTATTTTTCCCGTTCCTTTTTACTTAATATTTCACTTTCTCCAACTTGTCTTTAGCGTAAAATTAACCTATTTGGACAGCTATTATAATTTTTACAGATTTATCTACTTTTTAGTTGACTCAAAGATTTTTTTTGTACGCAACTTCTTGAAGCGTGTAAGTGCTAATGTTTTTAAACTTCTGGATTATTATATTAATATTTCATAAATAGTGGATTTATCTCTTAAAATTAGTTTCACTACAAAAATTTCCTATTTTCTCCTTTGAGTTTTTTCATTGTTTTTATCTTGTTTTTTTTTTTTTTTTTTTTGTGATTGCGTGGTTGTTGCGTTGCGTGTTGGGTGCTCTGATAGCAGTTGCACCAGCTGGCTTGTTCTGACTTTACAACCATCAATGCTTGCACTTAACTCTGCATCCAGGAATTATAACCTCTCCAACTCTAACCTAATTTTATCTCTGTCATGAGACCCAGAGGCTAAGAATTCACCTTCAACTCGTTAAATATATCCATACTAAACTATTTTATAATTTTCATACAAAGTGTCTACAGGCCTATATAAATAAACATTCCTTACTTTAACTTCATGATCCGAATCTCCTAACTTCGATTTCTGTGGCTTAAAATCTTTCTTCCTTTAACTGCAATAATCTGCTTCTCTACGTTCTCCTAACAGACAGATTTTCAGCCTTTTTTTGATACCTACTTAACTTCTACAGACTGTTATACTCTCATCCAAATACTGGAGTCCTCTATTTAGGGGATTTCAATGTACACAAAACGGAGTTGGGATTCCTCTCGTACTGATTTAGTTGGGAGGCAGCCGAATCATTCAGTATTCTCAACTAATCTGAGCAACTGATTAAATAAACCTACACACATTCCGATCGTCCCAACCAATTCTTAACCACACTTGAACCTATGTTTCACCACTTATCCTTCTCTCTACAAATACACCACCTTCGCTCCTATCGTAAATTCCTGACCACAACTTATATCACTTAATTTTAATACTTTTCTCTCCAACATCTCCATCCCAGCCTAATGAGGCTTTTATCTGGCACTTTCATCGGGCGATTGGGCATTGCGTTAGCTTCTAGCGCACCAACTATAATTGAATACTGCTTGACCTATAAGACCTTCAATTCTCCATAAAGTGGAACTGTAATTGTTAATGGATGAGCAGGTTCATTCCTTTCTTCGACTAAAATCATTTCTCCTCACAAACCATGTACATCGTGCTTTATCTCTTGCCATTCAGATAGAGACAATGCTTATCGGGTGTGGAAAAATTCTCTTCCTCCTATCACTCTTCCCAATTTTCATTCAGCTAAATCGTTGCAGTAATACTCTTCGACGAGCAAACAGCAAACTTTCATTAAACGAAAAAACGCTGACCTCCTTGGTTCTTCCTACGAACAAATCTCTCTGCCTCTGCCAAAAACATCTCGAACAATTTCTGAAATCATCCTTTCCTCCTCTATTCGATCTGATGTCTGGTAACTACTCCAACTGAAAAGGTCAAATCTCTCTTTTGCCTCCAGTATTCCTCAATTCAATCCTGGACGATTTGTATTCACTCTTCCTCTCAGTGTCCTAAGTTTTACCTTCATTTCATTTGATCGGGTGCATATCTCCCTAAATCTACTTGGTCAACACAGAGGCTGCACACATTGCAATTGTTCTTCACCTTTTGGAAGTCTGTTACCTTAATTGTTGGTTTATATTCGACTTCAACTATTACTTCAGAAGTGCCTGAATTCAGCACCTTTGCCACGGTAACATATATATGGTCCAACGTTTCTATCAATGATAGCGCTCTATCCTTCTAACTATCGCCCATAGGCTCTCACTTGTATCTTTCTAAAATCTTTGAAACTCTTCAACTCTCACTCCTAGATCATCTGAATCTCTTTCCTTCTTTCTGATTACACAGTACTGCTTTCGGTTTACTGTCGATATACTTCCTATTTAACAGATTTATGTTTTCGCCCTTAGAAACTACGGAAGACTTGTGTGGTGCGCTTACATCTCCCAATGCTTTCCCAGTAAACTTCAGGTTTTGGTTGTGTCTGTCTCTTTGGTTTCCTCTTTCTCTTTTGTACTATGTCTGAGCTCTCTTTCAAATCGCTCCAATGTTGCTGTCAATATAGTGTTCTCAGGCGTTTATATCTCCTCATTTCATTCCTGCTTTTATCAATATTCTCTCACCTGACATCCTAACTCATTCCACTCAATTAGCGACTGACTTGACCTCATTCTTCAACTCATACAATTCATGCTCCTCTTTACTTCTAGAATTGCCTCTCGTTTATAGCTTCCCGATTATATTCTTGCATGGATAGAATTTCCATGGCGGTCTCAAGCTTGTGAAATTTAAATTCTTTTAAAAACCCAATTCTACAAATCTCTCTCTAACTACAACTTTCCCAACTCTTTCGACGGTTCTCTTCTTCTGTTGACAAATTACAACTATCCTGGCCTTCAACATAAACATAATTTTGAAACCCAAATCACAGTAGGTCTAGGAGTGCCTCAAAAATGGGATCTGTAGATGCGAGACTTTTTCCTCTTTCAGTTACTCCACCTTTATACAAGGTCTCATCCCCTGTAGGAGTACTCTTTCATCATCTGTGGGCGGCTCTGGTTCATCCGCTTTTAGGATAGCTCGATCAAAGGCCACAAAGACTATAAATTGTCCTTACTTTCTAGTTCACCTGACCCTCGTTCATATTGCGCGCCGATTATCGGTCTGTTATCCCTTTCTATAGGACTGTACAGTCCAATTGCTCGGGAAGCTATCCACTCGCTACCATCACACCTTTACGACGGCCCTGTAGCATCAAGGGTACTTTTCGCACATGATGTTGTGTTAGTATTTATAACTCAGACTGGTCGCTCGGTGCCTGTCTTTCTTTACTGCCACCGCTATTCTGTGGAATCCTCTTCCATCATCTGTGTTTCTCTCAATTTACATCTTCCTCACTTTAAAGCTGCGTCTGTGGTCAGTGCTAATTTGCTTAATGATTTCTTTTGGGATCTTTTCACACCCACTCCTTGAATACGGTTCTGCCCGTGAGCGGCGATGACAACTGTAAAACAACGCTAAATAAATAAAAGTTCTAATAAGGAATTCCTTAAGCTAGCTGAACCCCACATGAATGAGCACCTCCGACGGTGAACCACTTCTAGATGCATTAAAATAGCATAACCGAGACAGAGAAGTGCTTTAAAAAAAAAAAGGAGACAGAAAAGTGAAGCGCCTTAATCGCAACCCTGCAACAGCACTGATAGTGACTGATGTGGCTTTTCAGCAAATAACTCTACTGAAGATGAGGATATATGAATGGTTAGACTTTGATAATATCATGCCGAAATTGCATGACATCTCATTCACCTTCAAAGGAATCACACCAGGAACCTCATCGTAAAAACTGAAGAGACAGTCATCAAGGAGCAAAGATAATTCAAATTTCCATTCATGAAAGATTGGTTAAACTGGGAACATCCAGTTGGGGAACTTCAATCATCGTGGCATGAAAATGCCACACTTGATGTAAATTACTGTCTTGCAGGCAAATAATTATCAGCCTCCTTCATCAGTCGATAGCAGAGCTATTTATTAGGTAGTAGGATGAAATACGCCCAAAAAGAATATGTCTCTCGCCAGGATTACTAGTGAAGCTTAATGTTTTTGCATCACAATTTAATTTTTAATTGAGATTAATGAATCATCTTAAAGTATTTTATTATGTCATGTTATGATGTAATAAAGTTTTTTTATATTAACTTAGCAGATTAATTGAGCTCTTCTTTCATTATTTTAGTCTTTATATTAGCTATTAAAATCTATCTGTAAACTTTAATCTTTCAGATAAAACATACAAAAGCTAGTAGCTAAACTTTTGTTAATACCTACTTGAAAATGAAATGAATATTTTTTAAATAACACAAAAAAAAAAGTTTAATATGAATTTGCAACATGTTTCCTTAAAGTACTTTTTAATTTATAAGAAAATAAACTATACTTGGCAAACAACCAATATAAATATAAAATGACAATTGTTGTACAGTGAATGCATCTTGATTGCCTAGCAGTGCACAAATTTTCTATCTTTACTGTATTATATATAATTAATTAAAGTATCGGTGATCTGTTATCGATATTCGTATCGGCACCTAAAAAATCAGAATCGTAGCTCTGATCTATCGCCTCCTGTAATCGACATCCCTATATATATAATATATATGGTCAGATTCCAAAGACACATAAAATAATGAATTGAATATAAAGCTACACAAAATAAATAATTTATAATATCATTTTTTACCCCGATATAATTAAAAAAATAATAAAAAATAACTGCTTTTAAAAATTAAAAATGTTAAAAATTTGGGAAAAATTCCAGTTTTTGAGAATAGAAGAAAGCTCTGTACTCCGAGAGCGAGCATAAAGTTGCCAAATGTTGAATAAATATTTCTGTTTATTCAATCTAAAGATTACCCCAGGATGTCAAACAAGCAGGAGAAAGGAATAGAAGCCCGTAATACAGACGATGACAGAATAGGGGTTTTCGGCCTACCGGGGCAGGGACTTCGTTCCCTTCTGCAATCCTCGGCTAAACCCACTAAAAAGGAAATAAAAAAAAAAAATAAACATTTTCTCCAACACAAATAAAACAAAACATATTTGCAATCTTGCTTCTATTACTGCAAGATGGAAGTCGCATGAGACCAACGCTTCCAGACAAATTATACCTAATGTTTAACTTGTTATTAATAAATATTTTAATAAAATATTGTTTTTTATTATTCATGTGATGAAATGCTGCTTAAATCAAACAATGATATTTATTACCGTGTAGCTTAATGTTTAATTCAGCATGTGTCTTTCTGATCTGGCTATTAATTATATATATATAATATATTTATTATATATAATAATTATATATATATATTATATAATTATATAATATAATTATATATATATTAATATATTATATATTATATATATATTATATATTAATATATATAATATATATAATTACCTCCGACAGCATATTTCAATTTAGGTCAGAAAAGAAGTTGAGTATATTATTATAATATATATTATATATATTTAGTTATATATATATATATAATATATAATATATATATATATATTATATATAATTATATATATATATATATATTATATATATATATCTATATATGGTTCATGTTGTTGTGGTGTTGTGTGGGTGTTGTTTTATGTGTTGTGTTGTGGTGATGTGTGTGGTGCGTAGAAGAAATTGTCGAAATTCTGTGGCTTTCCACAAATTAACAAAAGTTACTTCTTATAAAATAAAAATAATAGTCTACAACATGTAACAAAAAATCTTGTTCATACTCTATGAGGTGATAAAAATAAAAATACACTAGCAGAAACGCTAGAGTAATATTAGTGTGGCTAACTGAGTACCGTTGATGGTAACTAAATGTAAACTCTAAACTAGCTAACGCCTTGGATTTTCAGTCGAATTTTGCAATTACATTGCCTTCCAACTTCGTCATTTTTTCACTTACTAAAATTTTGAGATGAAAAAGAATAGTCATTAAGGGTCTTCTTCATTGTTTTCTTAGCCAAGTCTTACCTTCGCAGAGTGCTGAAAAAACTTTCAATGGTACTGATTTAACACTTTAGCACCATTGCAATTAATAGACAGGTTTTATTTGCGAAAACAGGGTCGGCTTCTTTAATAAAACTTCAGTAAGTTCCAGTCTCTCTAAATTTCTGCTTATCCATCTTCTTATTCCAGCCACAAATGTAATATCTAAGTCAAGTTCTTATAAAATTTATTGATCATCCAAGATCATAAACTGCGAAAAAACATTTACTTACTCAACGCAAAACTGACCTACTGGGAGCGCCATAACATAATAAACGATCAAATGCAAAAAAAAAAATCTGCACGTTGTTTTCTGAAACTCTAGTCTCTAAAGAGGATGAATGAGTCAAGATAAGGCACAAGACAGAACGTTCCAATATTCAGCAAAGTTTCAGCAGGATGCATTGCTTATGTTGTTGAGATGTCACTTTCTAGTGCGCAAGTCTACTTAAGAACTCAGCAGTAAAATATGGCGGATGAAGAGCAGATCACATATTATTATCAGCATTTTTGCATTGTCTTGACAACACTTCAAAATCTTTGATATGATTAGATACTGCTTAAGGAATAAAATATTATTTGTTTGAATAATGTTAACCACTGGGTTCAACTAAAAAGCAAAATATTGTATAAGGAAGCAAGTATCAATGCTAAATTGGTCTCTTGCCGAACAGAAAACAGAAAAGCTGTTTCGTCTGTCTGATGTTCTTCAAAAAATTTATCATATATTTTATGGAAAAAGCATTTTACTTATGATATTTTGATCCAACGGTTCACAACAGGTTAGGCAAGTTGGGAATGTATTTCTTTTCTTAGGTTGGAGTCTCAAAAAAGTTTGTCTTTTATTGTGGCAATACTATAATATTTCAAATTTCTGGAATAATGTTTAAGGTCATTAATGACCAAATTAAGCCGAGGCTACCACATGAAAATGATAAATCTGTTTTCAAACATTTTCCGCATTTTCTTTTAACCCTATGTTATTATCCTGCATAATGCTCGCAGCTGTCTAGACCTTGCCAACGCATAGACTCGCTTTCAAAACCTTTTCTTAAAAACAAATCAATCTTTTTGCCTATGGTTCAAGAACTTCAAACCAGAATTCTTCTCAAACAGTCATTTTTTCAGAACGAAAACCTTAATCCAAAGCATAATTGTCGTTCCTATCATATCCCAGTTTCACTGCCAATATGGAGTCAATACAAAAAAATTTTGCAATCCTACAATCATGTTTTTTATAATATCCAAACAAATTGTATCAGTCATATTGATACATCAGAGACGTCAAGACGGACTTTCTTCGTCCTTAATGCTCTTTCAATTCACATCACTCGCATTCTATTCGCAGCTTAGTCAGGTTCTAACAAATTCCCTCATGCATCTCTACCTTCTTACAAGTAATCATGGGGTTCCGCAGAAAATTATGGTTCAAAATTGCTGTAATATTTCTTTATTTTCTGCAATTATTTTACGTGTTGTCTCAGCTGAATTCAACGATCACGCTTTCCTGATTTATTTTAACAGCTTGCAGCCGCAAATTTAATCGACATCGAGGTTCCTGAGAATAATGTCCAAGAAGCCACTGAAAAAGCACAAATAATATTGACTTCAAAGTCAATATGAAATATTTCTTTAATTTTCTGCAATTATTTTTGATTGTTCTGCAGCTGAATAGTCAACGACTCACGCCCTTTCCATATGATTTAAGCTTTGCAGCCCAAATGCTATCACATATGACGTATCATAGCGAGAGAATAATGATCGAAGAAGCCAAGCGTATAAAGCACAAATATAAATTTACTTTAATCAATATGAAATAGCAAACACATTAAAACTAAGAAAAAATAATATAATAGTTTAAAACTTATATATTAGTAATTCTACTTCATTATTATCGGATCGATGTATTCTTTTTCAATTTTCTACTAAACATACCCTTAAAACGTCGTCCTTGCAAACCATACTAAGATCAGTCATTCTTTTTTGCCAAATTTAGGGGGGGCAGTCCCCCCCTGCCTACGCCATATATTTATATCATAATATAATTATGAATATATATAATATAATAATGGGTAATACATATATAGTACAGTGTATCACGCCCTACCACTAATTATTCGGTAGCAAAATTTAACCTACTACCGACCACGATAATAATATAAATTTATAATTATATAATACCAATATATAATATATATTTACCGTATTATATATATATATATATATAATATATTATATAAATTATATATATTAATTATATATATATATAATATATTATATATATATATATTAATTATATAAATAATATATATAATATATATATATAGCTTATATAATATATATATATATATATAATATATATATAATATATATATCAATATTATATTTATATATATATTAATATTAATATAATATATATATATATAATATATTATATATATATTATAATACTATAATATATATATATATATATATATAATATATATATATAAACCACTGCATATTCCACTTTGTTGTAAGCTAAATTAAACAAGATAATACTTGTAACTTAAAAATATTATGGAATAAAAAGTGTTACATATATTAATAACTATATATATATATAATAATTATATACTATATATATATAATATAGTATATATATATATTAATATATATATATATAAATATATATATATATACTATATATGATTATAAAGCATATAAAGAGAAGGCTCAGCAAAAATTCTTGCGGGAGGCCGAAGACCTTAGCGCCGACTGGTTCCTATGACTTAGCAATAACGAATTAGATCAACAGTTCTATACAATTATTGAAAATCAATGACTAATTTCTTACCTATTAAAAAGAGTTTGTAATTTAAATGGCTTATCCTTTAGACAAATTGTGTTCAAGACGAGTTAAAATATAATGAACTGCTCATTGTAACGTTCAATTCCCATATGAAATTTGCCATCAATGTAAATGATTGTATTCTGTTGGAACTGTTACCCTGCTGAATTCGCAACCTACATATAAGTCGAACGTTCGCTTTTGATGTTCTCCTGCGAAGCTACGACCTCAAACAAAATTCGTTTATTTAGCTAAACTCTCCAACACCACATAATTTATTTATTCCTTTATTGTAATTCATTTTAAAATATTGATGAATTTGCTTATGATATAGATGAAATATACTGAATTATCATTAATCATGTATAACTAGGATAATATTATTTAGAAAAAAAATTTGCCTAAAACATCAAAAAAATCATGATTTTCAATAAAATGAAGAGCCAAATGAATAAACTGAAACCAAATTGATTTAATCAATGCCATCCCTGTTGAAATTGCCCAAAATCTAATTAATATCGAATAGCCAAATCGTCCTAAACAAATAATAAGACATCAGGTGGTGAATTTTTGATTTTTTTAAAATCAAACAATTCAAAATTGCCTTTTCTTAATATGTTTGATAAAATCAGTAATTATCCTAATTAAAACAGGTTTAGTAATATACTTAATTCATTATCTTAATTAACCTATTTAAATTATGCTATATACGTTAATTCTTAGATCAATCTTCATCATTTCTTATTGAAAACTTGATTTAAACACATTGATGAATTTGCTTATTATAAATAAAATTTACTTATCATTTATCAGTGATATATATTTCAATTATCATTAACTTAGAAAAAAAATTTGCCTATAAAAATCAAAAAATCATATTTTTCATAAAAAATCAATTGATCTAATTTTACAATTAGAACATTAATTTAATCAGCTTCCCAACCTAAGTATATAATATATATATAATTATATAAATATATAATTATATATATTATATATTATATATATATATATATAATAAATATATATATATATATAATAAAATATATATAATATGAATATAATATATATACACTGTAAGGTCCCAGTTCCCCTCTACAGAAGTAGCCTGGTGATCCTGAGAATAATTGCCACTACAAAAGCTAAATCAAATCTGCGCTATCAAAAATAGCTTTCTCTTCCCAATTACAAGGGGAGAAGGTGATTCATTATCATAATATATATTATATAAAATATATAATAATATTATATATATAATAATACTATAATATATATATATATATATATATTACTATATATAATATATATATATATATATATATATAATATATAAATATATATATATTATAAGATCAGCTCACCCCTGAAGATATAATTTAACTTAGTCTATTTTAAAGATTATAAAAATGAAAAAAACATCATCACAGATATATTGTACAACACACAAAAAAGAGGGTTACCCCCTTCCAAAAAGAAAATATAGGTAATACTGAACGACACAACCCACCCAATTGTTAGAGCAAAAAATTTCAAGTTTCAATAACCAGCGATGGCAATTTTGTGATTTTTTTTTCTGATTATTTTAAAAAAAAATCAATGTGCATTTTTTATATTTTATAATTTTTGATTTCGTCGAACTTCACGACGATAATATTAATTTGCAATTACAATTATAATATCACGTGACGTCACGAATCTGAAAATAGAAAAAAAGTCAAAAATCAAAAAAATCACAAATTATTTTTAAAAAAAAATTCAAAAAATCACTCAAAATTCTCATCCCCTGCGTTCAAACGCATAGTAAAATTCGATAATATATATAATAATATATATATATATATATTAATAATATATAATATAAATTATATTATATTATTATAATATAATATATATATATATTATAATATATATATATATTATATATATATATTTATATTATATATATATAAAATATATATATATATATATATTATATATATTATATATATATCAAAACAGTGGCGTAATCCAGAAATTTTTCGGTCGTGGGCCAGACCAAAGTCATTCTTATATATATATAAACATTATATATACATAATATTATTTATATATATGATTATATATTTATAGTATAGGTATATGTATATATATTAGTATATATATATTAGTTAGTAGTAATTATTATATGATAATTATATTATAGTAGATAATATATTAGTTTATAATATATATATATATATATATAGTAGTTACGTATATATAATATAGATATTTATAGTTTATTTATGAAACACCATAAATATTATATTTCTAAGAAAATATGGATTAATATTTAAATAATAAAATCATGTTACGCTACATATTGTTAACCTTCTAATCGCCGTGCATAAGAGTGAGCAAATCCGACGCAACATCTTCATTTATATTCCAATATTTTATGTATTTGCATAAGAAATCACATATCTTTTCATCTCAATGTGTATTCTCAAGTACATTTTCTGAATCAATGGTAAAAAGCTTCTTATCTACAGTAAACCGGGTAAATTCCCATATTAGCAACACAGTAAAATTCGATAATGTGATCGAACAAGAAATTATTCCGAATATTTTTTCTTCCTGACGATCTGTGTGTGACCATTTCTAACTTCATAAAATCCCATTCTGCTACTTTACTACAATCTTCTATTAAGCTTTCGAAATCTTCCTTGAGCATTTCACAATTTTTATTTCTCATAGTAACTCATAAAATAGATTTTATTGATAAATTGCAAAATTTCTCAAATAAATACTAAATTAAAAACCTCTCTCTCAAGCTGCACATACTCTTACTAAGCAAGAATAAAGTCTATGGGGCGTAGAATTTAGGGTCTGTATTTTTGAAACTTATTTGGTACAGCAAATTTCAATACCCAGCTCTGATCAGCTTACACATTCTTCAAAAATTAGCTGAAATTCTAATGTGCATTTTCTCTGGCTTCAATTTAGTTTTAACTAAGACTTACTTATATTATTCCACTTTATATTATTAACGGATATTGATACTTAAAATTTTCTAGATCTAAAATTACGGGGCCAATGCCCCCCTGCCCCCCCCCTAAATACGCCATTATATGAATTATAAATATATTATATAATAATATATTTATATATATATATTATATATATTTATATATATATAATATATAGATAATATAATATTATTATATATATATATTAATATATATATATATATATTTTATACCAAAGTTGGGCATTAACGCGTTAAAAATTTAAAGCGTTAATATTTATCTTTATATGTTATCATTAACTTTTACCTTTCGTTAATTTCCGAAAAGAAATAACGACTATTAGCGACGTTAAAATTTTTCCCCTAATCCTTAAATCGTTAATATTACATTTATAAAATATTTTTTATGAGATCTTTAATTTATAGGATTCGATTTCCGACAACAAGCCTTTTTTTCCAAAATTCCTATAAACTTCACTCACAATGCTCAAAAGGTTATCTTACACATATTTATCCACGGTTAAAATTGTTGACGTTTTCTTTTGCTAGGATCTCATTCCATTATTAGGGTCCTGAAGAAAAAAAAGAGATACTCACTGTTGCCAGTTCAATAGTCAACATTCTTTCGTGTATTACTTTCAACTTGTTTCTTTTACGACTATGAAAAAATAATAAACTCAGGATTAATTTTGTAATTTATAAAAAATAACATATTTGTATTAAATTCTAAGATGACATATCCTATATTTTTTAACAATAATCTATACTACCGGAGGTCCAGTAAAAATGTCCAAGGTTCAATGCTTATGCTATAGCAGAGTAATATACATATCAACAAGATATTCAATCACACTCAAAGTGAAGGGTCAAATTGAACAGATTTTATCCTACAATTCAATATGTCCCCCTGTGTTATAGGATACATAAGCCAATAATCAATTTCTAACAACATTCGTCTACAGATCCGCAGTATGAAGAACGGAAGTTGCAATCTGCTCTTAACTCCGTATTAATTGGCGGGCCCATAGAAAAATCCATGGCGTAGTCCTGGACCTGCGGTCAAATATATAGAGCTCTCTCTCTGGACCAGTATTTGACCAACCCAACGATCTGAGAGTAACGATCAACCACGCTCGCACTATTGACAATCCAAGTGGGGGCTATCTCTCCGAATAAAGTTACCCTCATCCTCTAATAACTTGGAAACCAATTTGTAACATATCAAGCACCCTGTACAGGTTGCTTCTGCGAAAAGAAGTCGTAGATCCTAGCAGTCGATTGGGCCGCAGAAAAAGTTAAACCTTTGGGAATCCTATCTGTTCTCAATCATCGATTTTCAACCCCAATACAGCATCTAATGGCTGCACCTACCACCTGAGATATAAACGTTCTCATCGCTAACACTACACATCTAGGCATCGTACTCGACCTAACACTGCACAGCAAGGTACACCGCTAGGAGCAGTCGTTACGGCTTTAAAGCATGTACAAACTGCAACCCGTATGCACGCATGTGTAAACGTTTCCTTACATCTTCCACACCTTCGGTTTTGCCACTTTCATTCGTACTTGCTCTCCGAACGGGATTTCTAGGACTATGAAGTCAACGATCCGCTGATACGTCCCACATCCTGTATCACTTTGTGCCTTATTATTTGCTCTTTACAAATATCCATCCATTATGCAAAGCGCCTATACCACCGAATTTTTTCCATACATCGGAGGGTCACATATCAACCGTAAACGAATACGCACGTGATCTAAATTACAGACTTCACACTTACCAAATGGTAGGGACACAGAAGCTTACGCTCAACTCCCATATTCAGTATGTGGCCACGCACTAGAAAGACTAATCTGAAATAGCGCGCATGTTCGTATAATCCCATATCAGAGACTCTTCAGCGCAAGGGAATATTCGCAACTATGCAACTACTCTTCACTTTAGTATAATGATATGGATATGTATTATTATGCTTCGATAATATAGGCATGAAATGGATTCTTTACGACACCGTACTGAGTATTAATTAAAATTATTACGCTTTGAAGTAACCTATTCTTCGGAAAAGCAAAAGCATCTGCTATTGTCAAGCCTAATTAATGTCTGATAGCTTATCATCATCGATTAAATTGTTAGGTATATATATAAAAAAATAACAATAATTATACTATTCCTACATAATTGGGAAGGACCGCGTTACGTTTTAACGCATAACGTAACTTCCGCTAGATCTTTCCATAAACGCTATAATATTAAACGTCCTTTAATCATTTTATGTTACGATTATAAACATTAACGAGTTAACATTTCTCATGAACGGTCCCACCTTTAGTATATATAATAAATATATTATAAAAATATAATAATATAATATATATATATAAATATAATATAATATATATATATATATATATATATACTATATAATATTATAATATATTATATATATTATTAAATATATATTTATAATATATTATAATATATGTATATAATTATATATATATATATATATGATATATATATAATATATTTATATATATATAATATAGTATATAATATATATATGTAATATATATATATATATATAATAAATTTATATATATATATATAATATATATATATATATATATATTATATATATATAATTTATATATAATAAATATATATTATATATATCGTCAAAACCCATTCTACCCATAGATACCAAAAACAAACGAATCCATTTGATTTTAGTTTCTAAAATGAATTTTTTATAGAAGTTACCGAGACTATCCTTTGTTAACATTATTCAATATTAAAATTAACTTTCTTTCAAAAAAAGTTTAACATTGCAATTACTATGTGTTAATTATTTTAAGTTATGATTACTTTTAAATCTAGTTAGAAGTTCTAAAATATTTATAGTTTCTCCTGAGGGATTGTTGGTTTAACGTTGCTCATTTGTACAAAAAGCATTATACGTTAATAACACTTGATATAATCCAATCGTTCACAGAATTTCTGACATTATTGCAAGTATCAACAATTAATGCAATGGTAAATTTTAAAAACACATTTCTTGCCCCTTATGATAGTTAGAGCATAGTGGGCCTATATAATCTTATTATTAGCCTAGTATTGCATTCATAATCCATTAGTTAGCTCTACTAGGGCGTCCACTAATGCATTGTTAGCATCATACTTAAAAATGATTTCATTTTTAAAAATATATTTATGTAAAATGCTACGACAATCCCTTAGTTCGAACAAAATTATTTACAGTAAACACAAATATCCGATAGATTACTATATCGGAAAAATATCAATATCCTGATAGGATTATCTTAAACCTGACTATAATAAAAATTATGAAAAATACATAATAAAATGTGACGAACTTTAAGGAGAGTAAAATCAATATCAATCCCACTCTATATAACATTTTAAACTTTATTAAATAAAACATAAATGTAAGAAAATAAATTAAATAAACAATATTTTTAAAAATTTGGTACATTAATTGTTTATAGTTTCAACTTTCAAGACATGATTTAGCTATAATATAGACTAAAGCAACTCCACAAATTACCATTAGAAAATTGATTATATAAATTTTTCATATAGCATATTTGACAAGTCAAATTAAATTTTTTTTTTTTTTTATACTTATTAAGTAAAACTGCAAAACTTATAGTTTATTTAGCATACTATGTATGCTGGTGATTTGATAGATTACTGGTCATGTGTCTATTTACTCAATTTGAATGGGTCTCTAACCACATCTTGTCCAACTCCAGCGTCTACTACTCTCATGAATGTTATAGCTAACCAAAGTAAATTTTAGTATAAACACAATTTTCTTTTAGTTCACATGACTTACCTTCCGATTTCATTTATTTATTATAGAAATAAAAATAAACCTAAAAAAGTTATTAACCGTGCCACCCCTGTTACAAATTATATTCGCGTGACGTACTTTAAAATCCAAAATCAAAAATTTATACAAAAAATCCAAAATCACCAACATATTATATATATATATTAATTATATATACTAATATATAAATATATATAATTATCATATATATATATATATATATATTATATAATATATATTATATATATATTATAATATAAAATAATTATAATATATTAAATATATACCTATTTTAAAGCTCTAAGTGTAATTCTAATTAAATTACACTGCAAATACTATGTGTATGCATTTTTTTATGAACAACGTTTCGGGACAGCTGTGACCATCATCAGGTATAAAAATATTAAATTATTGTTAAAATCAGGTTGGTGCAAATTATTTTCTTTAGAGGTCTTCTTTTCTAGTGCAATCCTCATTATACTAATAAAACTTCAAATATTTGAGTCAAGTAAAAAAACATTCTTTTTCATTTTTTTACACGTCTCATTTACTCCAACTACACAAGGATCTCATTCGGATTCAGAATACCGTCTCCTTAAAGTTATATCTCGCTTTGCTCCCTAAATAGACAGTTTTATTTTAGTAATTTTTACAAAACCGCGTACATAAGTAACCTACTGTGAGTTAGCATTATTAAATCTTATATAATGTACTTTACGAAGAGAATCATATCCCTCTTATTTTTTCAGTATTCCGTAACTTTCAGTATTATTGTCCTGAGATGACCTTTTGGAATCTAGTAATGTAATAAATATGAATATAACTATTGATATTGGTTCAATAATAACACCACTTCAATGCTTATATCTATCGATCTAGAATACTATCTCATTAAAAGTAACAAATCGCAAATTTCTGCGTCGGTATTATATATATATTAGTATATGTAAAACTACTACCATTTTGAGAGTTAGGATAATCCTGTCATACTCCGTACCCTGACGTTTTCTTCCATTACAATTCGAAATCTATTATTGGAAGAAGGTTACTTATATATACCAATCTTCCTTTGTCGAAATAAGTTATTTTAACAATTCGGATATATACCTTAGAAGATCATAATATGTATCTTATCTTCACTTTATAGTCTATGATGCTAAAAGCTCTAAATGAAATTACTTTAAGCTTGGTGAGACTTAAACTCTCGTACTAATCATTAATGATCTCATTCTCATGGGAAGATACTGTTGCTGTGCTAGTAAGTATAATCTTCTCTTCTCATATTCACTACACGTATCTGCACGTGTGCACACTCAACAAATCCTGATTAATTCTTCTTCATATCAGACAATTGCACTAGTATATGGGAGTGTAGTGAACACATTATATAAGGTAATGGGGACATTCTCGTCGGAGTGTGGTTACTAAGGTTCTAGTCCCTTTGACTATGACTTATATATATTTACTTATAATAATATCGGATAACTCAAATCTACGTTTCTTGTAACGATTGATAATTTACAAACTGATTAAACCATATAAAACAAAAATAACAGTCAACTTAGTGCGTGATTCTTTGGGCTCTGAGGCTCCTTCGGGACTTCTAACCAAATATTTTTAAAACCTTTATTCTTCGCTCCAAATTTTTACCACTGTAAAACTATAGATATTTTATTCGACACACGTTTTTACAGACCATATGGGGACTTAGTAAGCGGCCACTGTTTATCATTCAAATCTATTAAATGCCAGATATGCTTGCTTCCCAAAAGTTTAAAGTAATTATTACTTCTTTGGTTTTCTCTAACTGGTAAATATTTCACTATGATCACAGATGTTAGTCATATAGTAATACATTTAGGGTAGTTATATCAAACTGAGACCTCTTTGTTGAAACGTACTTAAATGTCAATTTATAGTGTTTCTGTAAATAATATAAAAAATCTACAATGTAATAATATATATAAAGGTACGCCCCATTAAAAGAAATAAAACGAATATACTGTGTAAAATAATAAGCATTTAAAAAAGATGATTCGTTATAAGCGTACTATTTATTAATTTCTGGAACTCAATTTTATTATTTTTAATTCTTATTGATTAACATTCTTATCTGTATAGTAGCAGTAGAAGTAGCAATTAATTTTTATTATTATTAAAATTAATATTAATGTTATATTTATTACTAAATTCTTGGTAAATTTTATATCAAATACTCATTTAATTATAAATTTATCTAAATAAATTATTTCCTTATGACAGCATATAAAATATATAAATATATTTTTTAGTTTTGCTTATCTATTGTATGAATTTATTGATTGTAGAGTATATTGACTATATATTATATCGACACTATACTTGTTATTGATGTACTAACATTTACTATATCTCAATAATATTGCTTTATTATATATATTATTTTATATTATTATTATTATATTTATTATTATATTTATATTTAATTAATATTTATTTAACTATTATATTATTATATAAATTTATATAATTAATATATTTATTCATATTTATTATTTTATATTATTATATATTAAATATTAATTATTATATTATTATTATCTTAATAATTATTATTAACCTGTTATTCATCTTTTAAACGTTTTTACATTGCTTTTCTTATTCTCAGCATACTATTTTATGATATTATATATATAATTATTAATATATAATTAATGATTATAATTATGATTATCATATTAATTTATTGATTTATTATTTCCTCTAAAATCTTCCTCTTTTTCATTTTGTATTTTATTTTTATTTTTATTTATTTTATATTATTATTATATTTAATTTAATTATTATTATATATTATTATTATATTATTTAATTATTATTATTAGATATAATAATTACCATTATATATATTAGGAAACTTACTGGGTCCTAACACTTAGGGTTTCTTTATATTTAATCATATGATTCGATGTTTATTAATTTATTAGCTTACTAAATTATTATTATATTATATTAACCATATAAATTTCTATACTTTTAAAAACTTATTTTAAGTGTCGTCAATATAATCTGTAGGTGATATAAACGTAAGGTCTGTCGCGGCTAACTGAAGAAAACAGAACGGACTACTAGAGATAGTGTCACTGCATAATAGATATTTATATTCCCGTCTTGGTGAATGATAAATATAGATTAGCCTAGAAATATAATTATATTCCGTCATCATTAATAAAGATAGGGGAGTCACATTATTTTTTAAGCAATATTTAGCGGATAATTTGAAGAGCAGTCTGATTACCTTTATTCCTAAAGACGAGCTATCGAATCAGTATCTTTGAAATATAATAACAGCTTCATTTAAAATAGAATCGTTCCTTTGAATGATATCGAACTAATAACTATACTATCTATCCACACTAGACTGTTGGACAGTGTATTTATGTATTAGTTATATATAGTATTGTGAATATGGCTGAAGAAAGAAGTTGCCAAATTAGCTTTTCAATGCGTTTATTCCGAGCAATAATGAATATATATAAATAGATGTTAATTACTGCATAATCGCAATTTATTACATACACTATATATAACATTTAAGTTAATAATAATAACTTTTATATCACTTCACATAACATTAATACGCTATATAATATATGATCAGGTAGTTTAAGTAGAATAATATAATGTGAGTATGTTTTGTAACCTAGAACAAGTGAGAATTTTCTCCCGCAATCTAGTCAACTATAGCTACCGAGTCACTCATAGCACCGCATCACATACTAAAAAAAAAATTTCATTATATTTATTTTTTCACATTGACGCTAACACTCTATATTATCATTATCCCACGATTCGGTACATAATAGATATGGGTGCAGCTAACTACGGCATCTTTCCCGTGAGCGTATTATCAATAATACCTTAAAAAATGTGATAAGTATGTTTGAACTGAAAGACTTATTAGTATTAGGGGTTGAGAGTCACTGTTATGAAAATTATTTATGCGTTTAATAAGTTTATTGTTAGTTATTAGAGTATAAAATATATTCGTATTAACTTTTTGAGTTTAATGAAAAATAAAGAAATGACGTGTGAAGTTATTCAGTGTCGTATATCAGATATAGTCACCTTTACAAGATTACGATTACTCAGGTAAATTGTAAAGTAAATACATATCTTACAGCTCTACGCTCAGTATCCAGCTCCAGCTTAATCAGTTCAGTTCCCTCTACAGTTCCGAATACAGCTCAAGAAACAGCTCTCAACACACTCTACTACTCCATAATCACAGCTCCAGAACTGCCTCAAATACCGTACTATCCCTGTTTCATTATACTATAGAATACAATTGTGTTTTTTTATCTCTATAAAAATTTGTCTAATTCAATAATATTTTTTTTAGTTTTCTCATGATTATTTCATTATATATATTATTATAATGCCTATCAAAAGCTTTATTGATTCTTTATTAACTGTTAGGCCACTATATATATTATATATGACACAAAGTGGGGACAGCGGGATCTCTGATAGATTAAATCACTATAATTGGATCCAAGCAACTTTACTGTATATTTTGATTTAAATATGCAGGTAATGGGTCGCGGATTACAATATTCATAGACAGACCATGTATTTTTGATACTATTTGCTTTATGGACTTATTTTTACCATATGGTTTATCCAACTCGAACATGTCTGAATGATTGACTAAGTATGATTTTAGCTATGTTGAGCACTTCTACAAATCAAATATCGCAGGGTACCTTAGAGTTTTAATTTCTCCGTTCATTTTTTTTATCGAATAGTTTTAAATCACTTGTCTATATAAGAATCTGTGGTGTATTATATTATAATTCGTCAGGTTATCATGCTTTGTATTTTGATACCTTGGTTTCGTTCATAGTATTAATAAGTTTCTTTCTTGTCTCTATATAACTATGTGTTTCGTGACTTGATTAAGTTCATTCTTAGAGAAATTTGTATCCTCTGATTTAAATATCCTGATGTATGTAGTATTCTGTTATTTTTCTCTATTTCATCTTGTTATTTTTTCATATAATGTGTTCTCTGCTTTTTTTTTTAATATCTGTGTTTATGAGTATATAGTCATATGTTATTTTATCTTGCTTATCTTTTTTTTTAGTTATCTATGTAGCATATGTTTTTCTATTATTTATTATTTCTTTTCGTTTTATTTATTATATATTTTGTTTTATGTTAGTAGTTTTTTTTCTGAGTTTATCTCAAACAGATATTTGGCAAGGTTCCTTCTAATATTAATTTTATAAAAGGCTATTATTAAAATGTTTTCTTGCTTTATTATTTTTATTTGAATTATCTAGGTGATGCGGTAACACTTTATTGCTTGCAAATATATAATACGATAACTAAATACAGAAGAAAAAATTATATTACATATTATGAATAATTTTTCTAATAATTTTCTTACAAATAACTTTGAACAAATTATGCATTAGCATTTGGAATCTTATTATTTAATATCTTTATTTATTTATTTTTATTGTCATTAAAATTATTTTATTAATTGTTAATTTTATTAATTTTGAGATAACTATTAAAGACATCTACTCACTATATATATTATTTATTATGATATATCAGTTTATAATTATTATTATCGTATATCCAATCTGTGATTTTTACTATGAGTATTTTGATTTATATTATTATATTTAATTTAATTTTATAATATTATCATATAATATTATTATTATTATGGTTTATTTATTAATTATTATGTTATATATTTAGTATTTTAAGGATTAATGATTATTATTATTATTTTCGATTTGGTTAATTACTAATTTTCTTATATACTTTTGCAAGTATTAATTGATTTATTAGGCGCGCTACATTATGATATCGCGTAATAACGTTTTGTATATTTGTGAAAGTATGAGAAGTAGTTAGGATTAACATGTCTATTATAGTTACTATATATTAGTGTTTGCCAATATATTTTAAGCATCTTAATCTGAATACTAGGATAATTGTATATTATAACCGTGAAGTTTTAGACCTTAATTATATGAACATTTATTTACAATTAACATTAACCAAAATTTAGGATAAAAAATATAATGGTGTGATAAGTAACTTGATCTTTTGGGAATAATTATAACATTACCTGATTAATAATTTAAAACGTGAGTTACGTTTCTAGAAAATTAATAATTAATATTTAAAATTTAATAATTATCATATTTGTTCTATTTTTCATAATTTTTTTATATGTGTTATTATTTTTTTTATTCATAGATGATTTAAAGCCGTTGGTAGCGGAGGAAACTAAAATCAGGGTATACTTGGATGGATGCAACGTAGCTTGAGGAAATGTGCTTACAATGTGCTATAATATTTATATTTGTCATAATAAAATAAAAAAGATAATGTAAATTATCTATGTTATGTATGTATGTATGTATGTATGAACAAGGTACAAACATAGTAGTGTTATGAGAAAGATTATTATTGCCCTCATGTAAATGTATGTTATTGTGTAGAATGTTGGTTACAGTGAAAAAAATAGTAACTGATTATAATAGTCAAGATACTGGTTATAGCTTAAATTTATTGTATGTATTTATATTTAATACGGTAGATGTGGTGCAAAATAGTAGCTGTAATGATTAAACCTGTTTTAAGCACTGTTATTGTAATATTTAGCTATTACTGCTACTGTCTAAGAGTATTACTATATATGGAATGAGTTATATGTAAGTACTGGTATGCCATAAGTGACTATTCTTAACTAAGGCTTTGACGTATTCTTTTCTATCTGTATCCACAAAAGCCTTGCACATAACAGATGGAACAGAGTGAATTAATATGAGTTATTGAACTTCATTGATTAACACAATCTTAATATCTTCTCTGGCTTTAACAACTAATTAAATCAATAACAGCAACAATAGTTCTAACCTTAAGTTGAGAATTTCAATATCTAAAATAAAGATATTAGAATGTTATTTACTTACATTAGTTTCTTTTATTAATTTTTAGATATTATTTTTAATATCTTATTTAATTTATATTATTATGGTTAATATATTCAATATTAAATTTGCTGCTACTATAGTAATAATTATATATAATAATAATCTTAGTTCTTAGAATGGCAGGTCCTATGTATATTTATGTATTCTCAATTATATCTATACTGATATAAATTAAAATAAAAAGCTGTAATATATAAATCGAATAAGCACCATGTGATATTAATGTGAATCTATTTTCATAATTTCTAATAAAAAATTAATTGTAAATTTAATAAAATAATTAAAAAATGAAGTAATAATAATTAAATACTATATTAAAATATATATAATATAATAAATTTTAGTTCTGACTAATGGAGAATTTTTTTATTTTCATTATTGTTATTCCTAAAGTAAAGCAAAAATATATTACATTCAAAGTCACAATTATGTTGTATTAATATAATAATCTTCTAAGAGATAAGAAAGAATTAATCATACTAGTTAATAAATAGGATTAGATTATAAATGATGTATTACTACTATAATAAAATCATAGTAATGTAATATAATAAGAGACTAAAGTAAATAATATATATATTATAACATTATATAAATTGACTAAAATAATAATTTTATCAGAAAATTTATATATATAAATAATAGCCCGGTAGACTATTGTTTCAGACTTATCAGTATAATAATAATCAAAAATACATAATAATATTAATTAATAAATAAAAGTGAAGATCACCAGATTAGTATATTTAAATAGAACTCGCATTAATTCGGTCACAAAAAGTTATAATAACAAATAAACACTATATGGAAGAATGATTAAGAATAAGTTTCAAGTGATGCAAATCAAACTGAGAGATTGAATCTCGAGATAAATTCTCACAATGGTACGATAAATATTATTCTTTAATAAATCATTATAATAATACACTAATTACATATATAATTATTATTCCATAGTGAATAATATGGATAATAAATAAGGGATATAAGTAATAATCGAAAGCAATCAACCATAACTCACAATCTAAATGAATAAAGATACAAAGTTTCTGAAATATAGAGAGAATGAAATTTTTTTAATCACACTCTATATACTTCGGGATATCAAAAACTATATAATACATAATCGAAATCAATAGAGTGTCTGAATTCTCGATAGAAATACTAGTTAATTAGACTAAATTAGTTTCAATTCGAGGAGTGAACTACGTTAATTAGCAAAAAAATAAGATCTCCGACAATGATTTAATAATCACATAAATTATGATACTTAAGAAAATGAGTAAGTAATAAGTAATATAATAATAAGTTAATAATAATAATAATTTGAGCACATAGTACAATTAATTATTTAATCCAAAGACTGCCAGCATCAATATTAAAAAAAAATAGAGATGGTCATATTGAAATCTCGATCAATGGGCAATGTAGACTCCAGAGGTCTAATACTAACATAATTAGAATAAGAAGTCTAATAATAACTATAGTGAATATTATATACAATGAGAAGTTGAGTATGTAGATAAGAAATTTCTAAAAAAGAGTACGACATAATTATAGTAAATAACCATTATATTAATAGATTATAGATAAGCTAGTTACACAGATAAAATAGATGATGTAATAAATTATATGTAGTAATAATTCACTCAATAACACATAAAAATATATAATATTTCTTGACAGAATACAGAAATAGATATACAGATAGATTAAAAGATTTAGAAAATAGAATTAGTAATTAGATATATAAATAACATAAATATAAGATTATGTCAATATAAAGATGGATTATTAGGATAATAAATAGTAATTTATTGAAGTCGAAAACAAATAGTTTTATTGAAGGGATACACTAGATAAGAATAAAAAACACTTGATATTTAATATGACCACTATTGAGAATACAATACGATAGTTACTAATAAAAATTAAACATCACCAATTAAGATGAAAATGAGAGAATAAATACAATATAATCCAAAATTTGGTATAAAAAAATAGGATTAATGAGATTATTGCTTCAAATTGCTGCCTCCTGGCGTCAGCTAATTTACACTCATTATGCGTAAGAGTATCATATAATAATTTATCAATAATAGATAAATTAATATATAAGTGAAAGGAATAGAATGTAGTATACAAATATGAAATGTGGAATACATAATAGTTATGTTTAAGATAGAGAAGAAATATTTAAATTAATAAAGATATGAAATAAAGAATTGGGAGAAATTTAATGAAAATCAATTAGAGTAGACACTCTAACATAATTTTTTAATATTTTAGAAGAACGTATGAATTAGATTCATTAATCAAATCAATTAAAGAATGAAAATTATAATGAGTTTTCAAATATAATATATTTAGTAATAGTGGAAAATTAGTAATATAATAACATAATAGAAAGTATTAATGATAAATAGGAACATAGTATATATAGATTATATTTAATAGATAGGTATGAGAGATAATCATTATATTAAAAGAAGGCTTGTGTGGTTTCTAATGGTATTTTTGTAAATATATACAAATAGTTTTTATTCCTTACCTTTAAGGGATAGTTTATATTGAAGATAGTAAACATCAGTAAATTTATCTAATAATAAATTAAGTTAATGATAATAACTACTATATAATAGATAATTCTTAATAATATTATTAATATAATGAATAATTGTTTTCGTAATAAATACCTTAATAATGACGAAAGATTTTTTGTACTCACACTACTTCTCATAATTATCATCTTCTTACAAATAATACTTTCTAATTCAATAATAATACATAATTAGTTAGGTGCTAACTATACTAATTTGGTAGTAATAATAGATTCTGATCAAATAACCAATAATTCAATAATAATAATTCTACAATAGCTAAAGACTAATATAATAATAATTCATTTCTCTCTCTCTTCCATAGTTACGTTCCTTTACATCATAATTATATTAATAAATTAATAGTTACAAGAATGAATTAATTTATTCACAATTTTTTTCACAGTAATTACATAACATATCATTCTCATAATAATTAATTCATATTCAATAATGATAGTACGTGTATGAGGTCTCATGATATACATAATTATAATAATCTACATATATACATAAGGTTCACTACTATTTAATATA
This sequence comes from Trachelipus rathkii, assembly GCA_015478945.1. Classification (NCBI taxonomy): domain Eukaryota; kingdom Metazoa; phylum Arthropoda; class Malacostraca; order Isopoda; family Trachelipodidae; genus Trachelipus; species Trachelipus rathkii. Next base: position 22,851 of record JABUQX010001807.1, on the reverse strand, counting down.
TTTCAATAATAATAATCTTATATAATAAATTATCAATTCTCAATTAGTATATTAATAAGAGAGAAACAATCAAATAATAGATATTATAAATTGAGAGGGAATAAAAATTAGATTAATAAATTAAAATATTTCACCAAAAGATTTATACATAAGTGGAATATAGAAATTAATTTCGTCTTTTGAAATAGGAGTGATCAAATAATAAACTTAATAGTACTAATATAATAATAATCTTTTGAAAATATCACATTAATTAATATGTTAATGAGCATAATATTGATATTGACTCAAATGGTGGTAGTAATTTAATCACTATATATAAATATAATCTATAAAATAAAATTATTCCTGAGTTGTGTAAATAATAGATAATAAATAATATAAATATAATAACAATAATAAACTCGAGATAGGAGAATATATATAGTGAGTCATATAATGAATAATATAATTATATAAAAAGAATTATCTTTAAATACCTAGTCAATCAATAATAATTATCAAATAACTAATATACATAATAATATTATATGAATAATAAAATTTAAGAGTAGTACACTTAATTTTCAAAGTGTTGAACTATTTTCAATAACTAAAATAATCAAGATGATTAGTTTGAACTCATTGAATAAATTTATTAAATAATAATATCTATATTATAATACATACTAGTAATAAAATAATACATAATAAATAATCGAATATAATATATAATTAGGAGAAATATCATAGCAGCTCATCGAAGTATACAATATTTGGTGCAATAATAAAAATAATATTATAAGATACACTTTATTTCTCACAAGTAATAATACAATATACTGTAAGTAATAATCTTAATTAAAACATAATTCAATTAATAATTACATAGATCATATATACATCATTTAAATATTATATTACATAATATAAAATAATAATAAATATATAAATAATAATTATAAAATAATTTATATTATAGTCACATTAATATAATTAATCAATTTTGACTTTTATGAAATTAATAATATAATAATAACTAATGATAACAATAATATTGTACATATCATATTTACATATATAATAATAATAATAAACTATAAATATAATAAATAATAATCATTATTATATTCTATAAATTGATATTGATACATAATAATAATAATAGGTTGAAATTATTATATTTAACAAGATAGACTATAATAATAAATAAAGATAACATGAAACAAAATAATAATAATATTATTATATATTTATATGCACTATGAGAGCTAAATAGCACTATCTAGTCCGAGGATCTTTTAAGCTGTATTAACTTATTTATTTTTAAATATTATTATAACATAATTATTACTATCTAATATTATATTTATTATTTATTATTATTATTATTCATTATTCACTATTAAAGTAATATTACTATTGTTATAGTGTGAAATAGTGTTGGGGAAATATCCTTCTATCGTTGTTTTTTATGTTTATTTGGTTATCTATTTTATTTTGATTGCATACCATTAACTTATGCATAGTTTATTGTTGTTCTTAAGAATGTTTGAAAAGAGGGATATATGAAATTATATATATATTTTTATGAAATAACTTGTTTTTAATGTTTAGGCAGATTTAAGTTATTTAGTATCCCTATGTAATTTTTTAAAGTAGAGAGTTTTTAGACTTTATGGCAACATCCTATAGCGAGTCATATTAAGCTCTCTACGTATACCAATTTTATTATCAATATTATTCTATTTACTTAATAACGGGATAGTAATATTTATATCCTAAAATTGTAGGAATTTTTGCTATCTATATCCGAATGATAATTATATTTACAAGGCTTTAGTCATTTTTGTGATAAAACAAATTCATTCTTCACTAGGTGTAGTTAGGAATTGACATTAATTATTATGAAATGCAATTTTCCTATTTCATTTATGTACTTAATAATCATTAAAAAAAACATGATTTAATGGGTTAATGTAGTGTTGACAAGTACAAAGAATAAAAAATAGTAATAAAAACATTTTTGCGAGAACATTAAATACAATCTTCAGTTCATATGACCTTGTTATGGTAAAGCAAATATTTAACCGAATTTAGCGAGGTCAATATCCTTGTTAGTATAAGAAATTTTATACGATATAATATTACCAAAGATTTGAAATTTAATATTATCCAATTATTAAAAAGTTTCATAAAATATCATTGTCACACAAAATAACAACCGCTTTTTGATAGCAATAAAAAAATATATTTTAAAGTCGAATTCCGACATTATACATTTTTTTAAAAAATATTTCTAAAGAATTTGGCTTCTTAAGAACTCCCCTGAGTGGATCACAAGGTGATGCATTCCTCCCATATTTTCCTCCTTTGAGTCCTTTCTAATAATATTGCAGAGTTTTATGTAAATAAATTAAAAATTTGCTGAAGAATCCTGTGAATGGTTTCGCAAAAAATTTCCCGTCTTTGCCTTGTTAAAAATTTCCAACCTATGGTCAAAACAACTAATATAAAATTAATTATAGTGTAAATATTATGTAAAAGATGATATTTACATTATAATAATAATAATTATAATAATAATATATTATAAATAATTATAATATAATATAATAATATATTATATATATAATTATATATTATAGTAATAATTAAAGATGGATTGATCTGAATGATGTATATAGAAATACTACGATTGCTTGTTGAAAAAGTCTCAATATTTAATTGCATCAAATATGACTGCGGCGGCTATTTCTCAAAAGTAAACGTTATAGTTTACTGATGTTTAATAAAGTATAATAGCATTGTCAACAACCTTCGTGTGTCAACACTTAAATGTTACTCCATTTTCAAAGGTATTGTTGACTTAATGACTGGTATAAAGAATCTTAAAAATTCTGAAGCCAAATCTCCATCGTGAGTTTCTTAATAATTTTCTTATTTACCGTCTGAAAATATATATTATTACTCTTTCTCTCCTCTATATAAATCGTCTCCTCCAAAACTTCCAGCTCACAATTAAGAGTTCAAAATATGACTAAGTTGTACCCTCAAAATACGAAATCTATCCACAGGAAATCTTGGTGAAATTATTTATTTACATTCCCAGCATATAATTCATTTTTTGTTTTTCAAAAATGAATGAAAATTAATAATAATCTTGAAGAGAGAGAGAAGAGAGAGTGAGTAGAGATAGCGATAGAGAGAGGGCTTTAGAAAGTTAGAGAGAGATTGATAGGTGTGATAGAGTGAAGAGAGAGAGAGAGAGAGAGAGAGAGAGAGTATGAAAGAGAGAGAAGAGAGAGAGAGGAGATAGAGAGAGAAAGAGAGAGAGAGAGAGAGAGAGAGAGAGAGAGTCTCTCTATATCTCTCTCTCTTTTCTTTCTCAATAATAATATATAAGATATATATTTTAATACAATTATAGATAGAAATTCTGTTTTCCACTCATAACTTCCTTTCCAGCTAGAAACGTCGCTCATTCAATCAACCGATAAAAGAGGAACCTTCTAAAGTTCTCAACCTTAAATAATATATTAAGTTAATAACCTTCAAATAATCGTAATACTGCCTTTAACTTGTTGAGTTCTTTCTAAAGTTTTCGAATCACCTTAGCAGGGAGATTTTGAAACCTCTAAATTCTTCTCATGTTGTAGACGGTCACGTTTCATCCTTTAAATTTATAAATGGTAGTGCTCCTCAGGGTTCAATCCCCAATTCTTTTTCAACTTTTCATTAATAATCTTCTCTCAAATACATAATCACATATTCACTTCTATGGTTACGACTTCATCCTTCATTATTTATTTCATTTTGAAAGACTTCTCACGCAAATGAAATTAGCGTACGCCAGGAGGCAGCCTTGAAGCAAGTAATCTCTAACCTTTACCAAATTTTGTGGATGATTTTCCCTAATTGGGACATTAAGAACATGGTTGTTTTCAAGGGTTCAAAAAATCAGTTTCTTTATCTTTCTGATCGACATAATCTTCAACACAAATATAACATCTTTGAAAACTCACAAGTGAAACCTAATTAATATTCTTGGTGTATCTTTTCTTCGTAATATTTTTGTGGAGAATCACATATCTTACCTTTCTGAACAAGCTTCTAAAACCTAAGATATTGTGTATTCTATGACGCCTTTAGAATTTCTTCACATCACACTCCAGTTAACTCTCCAGTTATATTCTCTTCCATTGAGTAGGCCCGTGCTACGCGCCTTTCTAGACAATCTCATCCTTTTTTGTGGCAGCCTCTCTCCAAACACTTGACCAATATGCTCAATTTTACATATACTCCTCTAGCAAAATCTGGAGCACATGTTCTTTATCTTTTTTCCTAACTACCCTGACTTGTACACTTTCAAACATCTTCTATCGAGACATATCGGTCTTTAATTTGACCCTGATTTAAGAATGTTTCCAACAACTTTGGTCTTATTTTGTGTGCCGCAGCCCTTTGCCCACCAGAGGAAATATGAAAGAAAAGTTAAAGAATATCGTACCAGTGAGATTTCGATCACAGTGCTTTGCATCTACTTGAACTTCATCATTCTCCAAATTATTTTTTTTAAACATGACCTGAAACTTCCGGCTATTTAAATTACATCTGGGATCCTCGCTTTGTTTAACGAGTGCTCTGCTCTGAGCTACCGGGCTCTTTTAAATAAATTTTCTGAAAATTATAGCACTTATTTTTTAAAATAAAATTTACAGTCATTACCTACATGAGTTAAGAGTACACATTTCATACAACCTTTTAAACTTGAGAGTTCCTTAATCTAGAAGATTAACAACAATAAATTGTGCACTTTTGAATTTAGTAATATATTTTTGCTACTTTATCACTTTTGCATAAAACATCCCTAGCAGACAAATTAATAGAATTTATTAATAGAATATCTTTCTTTTTTATTATTAATAATAATAATAATAATGTTATTATCATTCCGTTCAGAGACTTTAAAAAATTATGTCATTAGTTTTTACATATTTTGTAAATTTTTTCAAGAACAGTTTTGCTTTTCTTAGTAGCAAGAGTTTTGTTCCAATAATAATCATATAAAATCAAAATTTAAAAAGAAACATTGTAAGATTGTGTCGGACTCAATTTTTAAATTTTGAAGAATCAGTTATTTTTTTTTTATCGTTGAGAAATTACCAAGGGGTAGATTGTTTGGTTAATAATTCAAACAAAATCTTTTTGTTTCAAACTTTTGGGTCAGGGAAAAAGCAAATGCTTTAGTTAAGAATGCTTTGGCAGCTACATATCTGTTCTTTGATATCTAGAGAGGTGATTAAAGTTAAAAAGGTTCATTTCTTGCAACACCTTAACATATCTGTTCTTTGATATCTAGAGAGGTGATTAAAGTTAAAAAGGTTCATTTCTTGCAACACCTTAAATATAAAAATTAGTATACGTGTTAAATTTATATTTCTCTGTTACACTTTCAAAACTTTGGGGCAAAATAATCTAAACTTTGGTTCTGTTTTAATATATATTTATTTTTAAGTTTTAAAATTTTTTAAATTATCGGTAGTAAAGAATGGCAAGAGTTAATTACCATGGCAAACAGTGCTTTTAAATCATATGAATAAATAAAAAAACACATAGAAAATCATGATAAAAATAGAACAAAATTCATTTTAAATTTAATATTTTCTAAATTTTCTAGAAGACGTAAGCTCACGTTTTTAAATTATTATCAGGAGATAATTATTTCCCAAAAGATCAAAGTCTTCACACCATTATTTTTCCAATTTTGGTAATTATTAAAATTTCATAATTATTTCAAAACTTCACATGTTTAATAACATCCTAATTTATCAGTAGATGCTAATCTAACAACACCAAACGAAACTTAGCCTAACCTAGCCTAAAAATAACAAAACTTAACGTAACCTAACCTAACCTAACCTTCAAGATAATAAAATTTAGCCTAACTTATCCTAACCTATCATAACCTAATGTTATATAAATATAAAATAACAAACCTTAACATAACCAGACGTAACGTAACTTAACCTAATCTATCAATAGATGCAAAGCTACAAAATATTTACTATTGTAATCATAAATAACTCTTACGATCTTTTACTACCGATATATCTAAAAATATTAATTTAAAAATATATATTTTAAACTATGCCTTAAACTATTACTTTCTAAATGCCTAAAAGTTGAAAAAGAAATTTGGGGAGCTTTTGAACGAATAGAAAAATCCCTACTAAGGTTATGGATATTTTCTAAAGCTGCGTCCCCACTGAAGCAAAAACAAGGAACTTTTTATTGATGTTCCATGTTCCTTAAAAATATTGCCGATCGTTCTTCTTGTGACCAAATGGTTCTTTAAATTTTTGTTGTCAGTGACAAAATACGCCGCTTGTTCCCTGTTTGTATTTGAAGCAATACAAATCAAAGACAAATGTGAAACCCATGGTAAAAAGCCAAAGCAGAAATAAATACACTTGCTTTGTAATTGAATTACTAATAATTATTAAATTATTTGAAGTATTTAGGAAAAATATGAGTGTCTATAAGTGCCAACAGATAAATTATGTAATCAATAAAGCTTTGAAGGCATAATATATTAATGAAATAAAGCGGAAACTAAAAAATTTGATTGACAATTTTTTTAGAGAATAAAAAAATACACAATGTTCTATGAAGAAATCAGGAGCTGGATCTGGAGCTGTTTCTGGAGCTGTTTATGGAGATGTTTCTGGAGCTGTTTCTGGAGCTGTTTCTGGAGCTGGAGTTGGAGCTGAAGCTGGAGCTGGAGCTGGAGCTGGAGCTGGAGCTGGAGCTGTATTTACTTTCAAATTCCTGACGATCTTGAAGGCCTGATCGAACGAACTCACACGCTTTTTTCTTTTTTCTATTAAACTCAAAAAAGTTTAAACGATTATTTTGTCAATACTTACCAATATGTTTTAACGCATAAAAATTACACATACTCTCTAACCGTTCTTCCATTTTAAGCGGAAAACATACTCACATTTAGGGTTGGCCAACGCAACGGGAAAGATGCGGTGCTGCACACAATTCTAATGTCCGAATCCGGGGCACATTGAAACATAGAGGTGTTGCGCGATGAAAAAAAATGAATTTTGGTGAGCTGCGGTGCGGTGCGGTGCGGTGCGGTGCGGTGAGGAAAATTTCGCTGCTCGGCAAACAGTACTCACATTATATTCACTTTAACCCTGTATCATGATATATGCGTATATGGTATGAGTATAAAATGGATTTAATACTTAAATGGGGTGTGCAATATTATGCGTTAATAACACTTTAGATATTATTGGCGGAATAAACGCATTGAAACGCATGAAACTTTCTTCTTCAGCCATTATTCACAACAGCAACAAAAACACTGCCACAGTTCGGTGTGGATTAGAGGTGAGTCGTTCATTCACGAACGATTCTTTAAGAGCGGGTTATTTCAGAGACTGATCGATAGACCGGTCTTTGAATAAAGGACGACTGCTCTTCAAAGATCCGCAAATGCTTAAAAATGTCCCCCTTTCTTTTGAGATGACGGATTTTCGCAATCTTTTACATTTCACAAGACCGGAAGACAATATCTCGTGCACCCATGAGCCGCAGATCTTTATGAAACACCTTACTTTTATATACTAAATAATTTACGACATAAAATAATAGCGCCATAAGAATATTATTATAAGGAGTAAGCTATATAATATATATATATATAGAAATATTTAATGTTAATATAATAATAATAAAATTAAGTAGCAAATCAAGCCATCAGATCATGTGTTAACTATAAAGAAACCCTGAATGGTAGTGCCAGAAGTTTCCATAGTAATAATAAATATATACTAATATATAATATAGTAGAGTTAGTAAGGATATGGTTCCTACAGATATAAGCTATTTATATTCTATCAATAGGTATAATATATATATAATATATAATAAATATATATTAATAAACTCGGATTATAAAGCATTTTATAAATTTTAGTAAATTAATTATAGATACAATAATTAATTAATTAAGAAAATTAAGAAATTAATCATCAGTGAAATAATGTATAATAATAATATTATAATTAATAAATAAAAGTAATTAAAATTATAATTAAAATTAATAATATAATAAGATAATAAATCATAAATTATTTACTAATTTTAATTGAAAACCAAAAATAAATTAAATAAATTAAATAATAGAATAAAAATTAATAACAAATTTTTATAATTAATTATTTTATTATATTCTTCTTTTAAATAAAGAAAATTTTATCAACAATTATATGTTTATTTTTTTTCCTCACAAAAAATTTTTAAAAATAAATTATAATTATTATTATTGATTATTATTTATTATTATCATTATATTTTTTTATGTATATAATTTAATTTATATTATTATTAATTTATTAATGTATTACTTATTAATTTAATTAATTATTATCATTAATTTATTTATACCGTAATATTTATTATGTTTACTAATATTATTATTATTATTTATTAATATAATTTTATTATAATTATTATTAATATTATTATTTATATATTTAATGAAGTATGTTAATTATATTGTTTAATATTATTATTATTTTTTTTTTATTATTAATTTATTTATATATTTATAAATATTATTAGTAATTTAATTATATATTATTATATTATTATTACTAGATATATTATTTATAATTTTTATATTATATTATTATTATTATTATTATTTATTATTATATATTATTATTAATTATTTATATATTATTATTAATATTTATATTATATATATATTATTATTAATTATTATATTATCATTGGAAATAAATATTATTTGTATTACTTTAATTTATATTTATTTTTATTGATATAAATAATGATATATTAATTTAATTAAATTATTATAATTATTATTAATATCTTATTATTATTATTATTTTATTTATTAATTTTATTATATATTATTGTTATTAATTATTATTTATTCATTATTATTATTATTATTATTAATTATTTATTATTAATTACTATTATTATTTCTATAATTAATAATAATTATTATTATATTATTTATTAATTAATAATTATAGATTTATTAATATATTATTTATTAATTAATTTATTAATTATTATTATATATTTATATATTATTATTATTATTATTATTATTATTATATTTATTATTATTATTTTTAATTTTATATTATTATTAATTATTATTATATTAATATCTTTATAATTATTATAATTGATTTTGAGAGAGAGAGATTATTAATTGATTATTTATTAGCATTATTTTTAGATATAACTGTAAAATATTCTTGCTTCAATTTCTGCTAATTACTTTTTTATTATAAATATTATATATATTATTATAAAATAATAATATTTACTATAATATTATTATTAAATTATATATTATTTTTATTAATTTATATATTATTAATTATTATTTTATTAAATTTAGTTAATTATTATTATTATTATTATTATTATTATTATTAATATATTATATTAATATTATTTTTATTATATATATATTATATTATATATTATTATTATTATTATTGATTATTATTATTAATTATTATTTAATTATCATATATTATTATTATCATCGTTATTTATTATTATATTTAATTATTATTATTATTAATTTATTATTATTATTTATTTTATTATTAATTATATTATTATTATTAATATTATTATTATTGTTCTAGTCACTGCTTCATATTTTTATGATAGTTTGGTATTAATTCTCTATTTCTATTAATGCGTATTTTAAAGTTTTTTGTTTATATTTATTTCAATAATTTTTGATAGGAATTATTTTATATGATTTATTATATTATATATTTTATATTAATATTATTATTATTATTATTATTAATATTATTATTATTATATATTATTTATTTTAAAATTTTATTTTTGAGGTTATTTATTTATTTTCGTTATTATTATTATTATTATAATTTAATTATAAAGATATTTATATATTGTTTCCAATATTAAAATCTTACCATAGCATTTAAATTAATATATATATGTTTAATTATATTAATTATTTATTGATTAATTTATTAATTATTTAATTTTTTATTGCTTTATAATTAATTTTTATATATTTATTTTGTCCAACTTTTCTATAAACAAGCTGAATTTTTATTAAATTTTAAAAGTAAATAGGTTAATAATTATAATTATTATTATTATTATATTTTTTACTATTATTAAACTAAGTTAATTAATATATTCTTTTAAATTAATATATATAAATTATTATTAATAATTATTTTAAAATTATTTATATGTTTAAATTTATTTTTAAAAGATTAACGGTCGACTCAAGAAATATAAATAATTTAATATAATTTTGTCCCTCACCAGAAACATATTATATTTATTAACTAATTTAATTTAATTATATAATTCTTGTTAACACAGTAATTTATGAAATAATTTATAATTCTTATGATGTTTTAAATTATATAATCTTATTATTATTAATTGTTAATTATATATTAATTTATTATTTAATTTAATTATATTTATTATTTAATTATAATTTAATTATTTAATTATTATATTATTTATTTAATTTAATTATTATTATTATTTATCATTATTCATTATAATTATGATATTTATTATTATATATTTATATATTATTAAATTATATTATTATATTATTATTATTTATAATTTAATTATTTAATTTAATTATATATATTATATTATTTTATTAATTATTATTGTTATTATATTAAATTTATATTATATATTATTATAATTAATTATTATTATTATAATATTTTAATAAAAATCGATTATTATATTTAAAAGTTATAAACTTTCGTTTCCTCTTTTAGAATATTTATATTTAGTAAAAAGAAAAAACATATTAAAATATTATTATTTAATTATAATAATTATTTAATATTATATTTAATATTATTATTATATATATATAATTATATATTATTTATTATATTATATATATATTTATAATTAAATTTTATATAAATATCATATCAATATTATATTATTATAATATATTATATTTTAATCTATATATTATTAATTATTATTATTTATATTTATTAAATTATATATTAATGATATATATATATCATATTAATATTATTTAATGTCATATTATATATATATTAGTATAATATATATCTATATATATTATTATTTATATTATATTTTACTTATTATATATATATATAGATTTATATATATATATATATATATATAATATATTATATATATTACAATATTTTATATATTTAATACAAAGGACACATATTTATCTAATTATATTATTTTAATTTATATATTATTATTTAATTTATATTATTATATATTTAATTAATTATTTTATCAATATGTATTTTATTATATTTTAATTTATATTATTATTAATTATTAGTATTTATTTATTATTATTTTATTATTTATTTTTTATATATTATATTATATTATTATATTATTTATTATTAATTATTATTATATATTTATATTATTTATTTATTATTTAATATTATATTATCTATAGTTTATATTATATTATATTATATTTATTTTTTATTTTTTTAATTATTATTATTTTTATTATTTTTTATTATTTATTTATTATTTTAACTAATATTTATCCTAATTATTTATTATTTAAGGATATAATGAAATTAAAATTATAAAAATGTTATCTGAATAATCTATTATATTTCATAGAATTATTTATTATGATTATAATTTTATTTTATGGAATAATATTTAATATATTAATACAAATAAAAATATTATATAATTATAATATTATAAATTAATATACTATATAATATAATAATAATATATATATATTATATATATTAATATATATACTAATAATAAATATTAATATATATATAATAATAAAATTATATAATAAATAATTAATATGGGTATTAAATTTTCATTTGATTTTTAATGCTAACCAACTTTTATATTTATTATATTTTTATTTTTATAGTTGTTAATATACAATATTTAAATATTGATTATATTACTAAGAATGATAAAACTTAATTGTATAACTGCTTATATTTTTATATGAATAAGTATCGGGTTATATTACATTTACATTCATAATTAATAATTATATATATAGAATACCTAATCTAATCTAATATACTTAATGATAAATAATATGATATTTAATTTATTTATATAATTATATAGTATTTTATTAATATTATATAATCTATATATATTATATACTAATATATTATTAATATATATATATTACATATAATTACATATAGTTAATATGTATATAAGTGTATGTATAATATATTTATTTGTTTCAATATATATTATTTTATATTATAGAGATTACCACCTAAAAACAGGTCTAGGCCTTATTCAAGGAGGGGGCAGGAAATAAATACATGCAAACCCAACCAAGCCCAAGTCTAAGTGTGAGCGGATGAACGTGGGTTTTCATATAAAGAGAGGAAGATTAATACATGCATACGTTGGAGGAAAGAAGAGGATTCCAAAATAGAATTATTGGCTGCGATAAGAAGGAGGCCCCACAACGAACGATGATCCTGTTAGATTTTCAATGCTTACAACGCAGAATTCATGCTGAGAGAGATAGTTCACTTTGTTCACGAGGTGACGCAACGGGGATGGTGCGATTGCTGAGTACGGCTTCAAATTACTACTTTTGAGTTCATACTTCGTGTGTGTGAGTGAGGAAAGATAATACTTGAGCAGTCGTATACGTGGTCAGATGGATAATGAGGGTAAAGAGAAGTTTGAAGTAGGGTATAACATGCATTTATAAATCTAAGTTACTCTATAGAATTTAGAAACTCTACTAACCATGTCATTAATACAATAAGAAGTAAAGGTTAAAGCGAGATGCAATCGACACAAGATTGCGAGAAAAGATATACTATCAAAACTAAGGTGAATCATAAGGACCTTATATATTATAAACTGGAGTAGAATCTTTGTAGCATGAGATAAAAAATATCCCTGCAAAACTCATGAACAGAATATACCACTAATTTTTGAAGGGCTCCTTAGATAACGTTGTGAATTGATGTATTTCCAAATCATATATTTTGTATTAAGTTTCGACAGAATGTTATTATGAGTTGTCACACAGTGTGAGACGCTGACGAACGTAGAAAAATAGGAAATTTGCGAGAGTTTTTTTCCGATGTGCAGTATGATTAAGAACAGTTGTTTTAAGTTTTAGAAATTCGCAAGGTTGCTGCGGTTACCCCGGGATATTTCCTATTCCAAGGCAGATGCGAGAGAAATATGTATCGAAAAGCTGAGAAGACCCATTGTACCTCCATAAAGTTGTTGGTAGATATTGTATTGATTAAAAGGTAAGAAATTTTTTCGAATTGATTATTATTTTTATTGAAGCAATAAAAGCTGCTTGAGAAAATCCAAGAAATTCCGAAAATAAGAATGAGACACAGTGAAATAGTACTAATTTGCTAAAATATTCAATTAAGTATAAAATATAATTAAATAAAAAAAAGAATCTTGGAGAAATAAAAAATTGACAATCTGTTAAATAATTTGCTAATAAGAATAAAAAAGAGCTAAAAAGATCCTTACATTAAAAACATAACAGTCTTGTTGAGGATAAATACGAACTTGAGGAACACAAAATTACAGGATAAGGCAAGGAAGAGTCGCTCCAATACAACAAGAAGACTGAATATGGAGCCACAGGAGAGAAATTTAAAGAGTAAGCAAAGAGAATGAGAAAACTCAAGGAAAGGGATCCATAGAGAGAGTGAATCATAGACATCACTACGACAAAAAGGCCTTGATACGTAGAGCGAACGACGCAAGATCACATAGGTTCATTAAGAGGCAGATACAGCATAGAGTTAAATAGGAATAAGATGTAACAGTTGAACTCGAGCGTCTGAAGCAATAACTGAATGATATACTGAAAAGAAGTGAAATGAGAACCAGAATGATACCAATGAGACGTTGAAGAGAGTTTAAAAGCGGTTTTAGATAACATAGTCCAGGTGAAGAGAATGACTTGACGGATAGTTAGAGGAATCAGGTGAGCTAACTTTTTGTATCTGGGATTGGCAGGACATATGCGCGACTTACGCAAATAGCACTGAGAAATGTAACTAGTATCAAAAAGACATAGAGAGTGGAGTGAAACGAGGACAGGGGTAGCTCAGAGCACACTCTCAAACACAGAGGAGGAATGCCTCCGGGCCAATAGCTTTCCTGACATTCATGAGATCTAGTTCTGCAACAAAGAAACACGAAGAAAGGGAAGAGGTAAAGGAAACTTCTGCTAATCAGCAGGAGGAGGGACGCTGGAATCGTCCAGGGGAGAAATATAGATGAAAAAAATACGCCCGCTGGCTTCGGCATGCTGCCGCTGACCGCTGCGCTAACAGAACAGATCTGCGATATAAGTGGATTGAATAGGACAGATTATAACAAAGTTATAAGATAATATTATGGCAAGAAGACAAAATTATATTAACTAGTGGAAAAGAGCTCAAGTAGGATGTCGCACTTAGATTATTAGATGATGAGGAACGGCAAGCAAATTAGAATATAATTAAGCTAAGCGACGATTCGAGCAGAATTGAAAATTTAGTAGATGAATAAGAAGAACGAAGAGACTTTTCGCATGCGCAGATAGCCAAAATGTGAACTCTAATGATGAGAGCGCAGGAATATTTACTCTGCTCGAAGCCAGATTTGTGGAGAAAAAAAAAATTATAGAATAATAAAGAATTGGAGAAATAGAACCCGACTACTATTAAACCCCTCGATGATATAGGGATCACCACTAATTATTCAAAGACAGTGGAGAGCGTTACCACTACGAGCTAATAAGCAGGAATGTCAGCTTTCATAGTCATAAAGTGGGCAAAGAAACTATTGCAACGCCCCAAAATAGATTAAAGATGATCCATATCATTTATCAGCGTTTTCGATGGCGTGGTTGAGTATGCTAAGCTAGAGTAAATAAACAATGTGGTTTATCAAAATTTAAGAGCTACAGGGCTTCATATAATATTACTCGTAAGAACTCAATAAGCCCGTTTGATTAAAGTGAGTTTATTTATAATGTCTTAAAAAAAGAGTAGTGGTTTAACATAACTCAAGCGTGTTCAAGAATTGGTTAGGTACATTCTGGTATCTTGCTAAGGTCTTTAGTCTAACTGTTCGCAGCAATGTCTTAGTTATATTTGATGTTTATTATGGCTCCTCTCCCACACTGCATAGTATATAGAGAGCCTAAACCACTCATATTGATTAGAACGTTGATAATTACCCTTAAAAATAGAGGATCTCAGATTTGGTGGGAAGTAAAGTATACAGTCTCACATGAGATAGATAGTAGATTTTAATAAAGTGATGGTGAAAAATTGTTCACGTTAGGGGAGCAGCAAAGATGAAAAAAATCATAGATGAACTAGAGTGGGAGAAAGGAATATATTTAAGCTTAGAAAGATGCAGAAGAAGTGATAAGGATGATTAGTATTCTACAAGGGTGTTCCGATGTTAATTTTTTATATATAGGTATCAGTATCACTATTTTAGTCTGATAATTTATAGAAAATAGATATTAGTTAGGAGATATTAGTTTATTTTGAAAAATAATCACAAAGAAGAATTTAGCACATACAGTAATAAACTATGTTTAGGATAAGAGATTAGCGAGGTGATATTCCACAGATTCCTGGGTGATTCAGGCCACGGACGTTGGCAAGGTCAATAGAGAACCCCAGCTGTCGACACCATATACTATCTTCATTATAATATATATATATATATATATATATATATATATATATATATATATATATATATATTATATATTATTAACTATATAATATATATTTATTATATATATATATATTATGAATAATATATTATAAAAAAAATTTATAGTTTCTACAGAACCACGCCTTCTCTGCACGACGTTTGGTGGGTTAAAGCTTGCGTCTGTACATAGAAAACTGGAAAAAGTAGCAAAAAGTTAATTAAGTAAAAATGGTAACCAAAAGATAAAAAGAAGATTAGTTTATCTTGCCTACACTTTGGGTACATTTAGTGAAACTGGCAAAGTCAGAAAAATCCACCTAAGCTTCACGGTATAGATAGGATCTTTACTTCTGGCATGCTCGATCATTGTAGGGTTCATTTATTGGCCAAGTGGCCCCAAACATACCCTATATAAGACGACGCCATTGTTACTTAATTTAAAAATGCAGCTTTATGACTTCTCCCTCCACATTTCTCTCTCCTCCATGAGCTATTCCTTTACTTAAACCCAATCCACTTATTTCTATCGTATCTTGACCAGTCAATTGATTATTCCTAAGAACAACTCATCAACTATATACCGCTTAAACCAATACCGACTATCATTCTATATTTCCACATAGTAACGATCATTCTCTAACTGCACTTATCATCTTATACTCTTATTTATCATTCTTTATTTTCACCTAACACTCCTCTAAACTGCGTTCATTCCCTTATTTATTATTCAATTTTCTCCACACCTACATTATCCTGAAGGCTATCGACACTATACTGAGATTCAGTTATTATGCCTTTAGATTTACACTTCTCATTCAGACCATAAGTATTATTTACTATGTACCATTCCATGTAAGAACCCTAACGCACTCATAAGATTATGTCATTTTTACATCACATAAGATTTAAATGTGCTTTTTATTTTACCTTGCAATTTTTCACACTCGAATAAATGATTGTTACATCGCTTCCCTTTATTAACACTCACACATATCTTTTATATTTAATAATTACAGAGTTTGAAATGTAGTATGCTCCCTCCAAATAACTTCACACCGTAGACTGTCTCACTCACAAACAATAACTTTACACTATCTCTACGTTTGATGTTAAATCCTCTTTTTACACTTGTGGTCAAAAATCCTCTAACGCTATTCTCTCTAAATCTTCTTTAGATTGGCCTAAACAAACAAATAATTCGCTATATTTAGGTTAGTAGCCCTCGCACTCTCTTTAATACTCTTTCTTCTATCACTTTCCCATCTGCTCACATCCGGTTAATATTTTTCATAATTTCCGCATCTCATTTATTTACTAATCATATAGGATACGCCGGCAGCATATTATATGCTTATCACAATCCCTGCCTCAACTCAGCCTATTAATATTAAATATCCCAATCATTTATTCAACTTCTATTTATTCTTATTTACAACGCTTAATATATCGTTTATATATACATTCTTTTGATCCTATTCAGAAGATCGCACAACAAACCATCTATTCAACATCACCTTGCCTATAGAGCTCTCTATTAACTCTATCATTACCTGATCTTATTATAGACAGAAAGCATTAAATAAAAATAATAGGGAGTTACATATACTGTTAGGTGTGTGTATTTTATGGAGGCCTCCTTTAGTTACTCACAAGTTATTGTTGCTATATATATAGCTTTTTGCAAGAAGGTTGAAAAAGACAACAAGATACCACCTACCAGTTAGTAGGGCTTTCCGATTCCTATGATCCCAGTTTTTAACAAGGAGATCTGCTAGTTGAATGATACTTTGCGGAATATACAGAACTGATTTGAAAAAGCCTTCGAGGGAGAAGGCGGCTGAAACCATTTTTCTCATTTAATATTACTAAGTGTGACAGGTAAGGCGATATTGTCTTTGTATCTGTCCGTATTTCGATGCTTCTCCCGTGTTTGGGAATATGGAGATTAAGAAGCTGAGTAAAGAAATGGAAAGAGGATTCTGATCCGATTTGTTTAATACAGAACCAAGCAAAAACGCTGAATGGAGATAGAGGTGAGATATGTTACGGAAGCATTCATGTAGAAATACATTATGTCTGGGTCAACTGGCAATATACTTATACTATTATTACGCTAGTGCAGGTTTGTAAATCTCTCTGCAAAGTGTGAAAAAGAGGTTATAGGTGTAGTACATTCCTCTTTCTCTGTTGATTAGTCACTTGACGATGCAATGGTTAATTCTCATATTTATATATAATATAATATATTGACTAGCAGCCTGTTTCTACTTTTGCCAATCACTGTAATTTGGTCCATAATTTACAAGTTCCATTTCCACAAAGAAATAAAAATATTAATTTATTATTTGTATGTACCATATAACAGTACTAAGAACTAAATATTTTTTAAATTTTATTCCGTATAAATTCGGGTGTTAGCTAGATATTACAGAAATGACATTATTAGTTATTATATTATTTAATGATTTTTAAATATTTATTCTTGTTTGCACGAGAAATAGTATGTTTCTTGCACATCCACATTGGAAATAAAAGGAAATTAAACAAGATAAGTACTTTCGATTGATTCTAAACCATTAAGGATACACTTGATTTAAAGTTGTTTTCATTATTAACGAAATAGTGCTTTAATCTTTTCCTTTTTTTGGCTGGTGAAATTTTGTAGTTATATACTAAGGGTTATAGGTATATTTTATATTATTTTACCCTTTGTTTATGTATTATTAATATTTATTTTTTATATCTCTTATTGGTTAGTTGCTCGTCGGTATAGTATGAGGAATGAAGGTATATGAGTAGTATTAGTATTTACTAATTGGTACTCCTGAATATTCTTTAGTGACATTTACTTGTGAGCAACAGAGAGAGGGTAAAAAAGTATTTCTGAGTATCGTGTATTGAAGAATAATTGTGGTATTGTTAAATTATGCGCTATTAAGCTTGGAGGACTTTAAAAATTTTTGGTAGGTCTAGTGCATAACATCTAATATAGCGTATTATTATATATAGAGCGGTATACTACCGTATATCAGTGTATGCTTTTTATTTGTTTGGTAATGTTAGAATAAGTATATTAAAATCGTTAATTAGATAAAAGCTTTAAACATATATCAGGAATAGAGAGTTGAAAATTGACATCGGTCCATATACCATATGAGGCTGTACTTGTACCACACTCCGAATTACGAGTCCCTCATATACCCGTGTTCACTACTAACTCCATGATATACCTAGCTATTAGTCTTGAATGTAAGTATATAGTAGGGACATAAGTTAGTAACGGCCACAAGGCAGGGATGGGTGTAGGCACGATTCGGACGATAGAAAAAAAGATCGCGTGTAGGCTCGCTATGAGGCATACATATCGATAGTTAAATTTAATCACCCTTTTCTTCGTTTGTCCCTCTTTGATATAAGACGCTAAGTTCTAACCATGCTCGGCCAAGGTTAGGTAAGGTACGGTTAACATTTTCTAGCATGGTTACGATCTGCTTCTTTCTTTCCACTGCTCATGATTATAATTTGAGTTTTTTGTTGCTGATTTATTGATGAATTAGTTGATGTATGATACGTTCAGGATAGGATACGGTGTAGTGTTACGAAAGTAGGATTTTTATCTCTCTATCAGGTCTATGGTGTAAATATTACTTAACTATTTTCGCTCTATTTTTATGTGAGTTGTATCAGTACTAGTCGTTATTCATGTGCTTGTCTGTATCTCATGATTAAGCTATCCTTGTGAGGACTACTGATTAAAACTCTGGTTTAAGCGATGCCTGCTTGCGGTTGGGATTTTAATTTTAAATATTGCCCCCTTCGTTTAGATAGTGTTGGTATAGAACAGACATAGCTGTATACTTTTCTCTATGAATGTTTTGGATTAGTCATCTGAGCTTACGGCTTGTTAGCTGTTACTTTCGTAATAACACTTTATTATGAATTTATTTATACAGCATTGCAATTCGCGTAGTTAACTCTACATACTTGCACCACAATTTCATCAGTCATTACGCGAAATAGAAGCACCTCGTAATACGCAAGATATAACATTGAACTAGATATAAGCTCAAAACCCTATCTATTGCATCTATATTCAGATATGCTTTTTAAGACTACGATATTTCAAGATACAAGCTCAGGTCTATAGTCGGCCGTATGATTTGAAAGAATAAAAAACAAAAATAGTATACATACAGAGACTCAAAATGATTCTTAATTTGTGTAAGAAAGCTATATTAGTTCGAATCCATTACAGTAAAGTTATCCCTCTTTTTTTGTTTTATTTGCTTGTAGAGAGTGTATAGATGTGTGATAGAAGACACACTGTGTAACTAAATTGGTATTCGCTATGGACTTACTATAGGAGAAAATAGTGTTGTACGTGTGTCAAAGTTAACATTAATACATTTATCCTCGACACTACTGATTCTGATTAAGGAGGGATAAATAATTTAATATTTATATATCTTAAAGCTCACTCTCATATCAATACTTAATGAGACTGATGAGTCAAATATGTATAGGTATAGACCCTAGTAACAAAGATTGAGTAGTCATGTATTCATATATATTTATTGACAATTTATTTTCTACAGGGTTTGAGTATATGGAGTAGTAAATAACTAAAAGCTGGAATCTTTTAGCGCCCTCAAATTTTAGTCCAACTATTCAAGGTTATTGACAATAGTTTATATTATCAATAAGTTTCCATGACTATGAT
The DNA here is from genome assembly GCA_015478945.1 of Trachelipus rathkii. Taxonomy (NCBI): domain Eukaryota; kingdom Metazoa; phylum Arthropoda; class Malacostraca; order Isopoda; family Trachelipodidae; genus Trachelipus; species Trachelipus rathkii. Next base: position 2,327 of record JABUQX010001807.1, on the reverse strand, counting down.
ATTGATAGCTATCTGCCTGGAAATGTTATTATCTATTTGATCTACTTGCTTAGTTTCAGAAACTTATTTGAGGCAAATCACATAATCTATGGCCAACTATGTAGAACCGTATCAGATAAAATGTTTCTGCTCACGATTATATCCAAAATGTTTTTTTTTGATTAAAATATGACTATAAGATATTATAATGAACACTTAAAAGTTGCTCTTACAAATTTCTAATAAAATAACACAATATAGAAATACAAGTTTTCAAGGATCTACAGATGGATGTTAAAGTGAGTGAACAGATAGGGAAGATAGGAATTAATCAAGTATATTCAAGTGCAGGTTGTTTAACAAATTTCAGTAAAGATTCTGGATATTCCAACGCTGTGATCGCGTGAATTACATCACATGAATGGACTAAGACTGATTCTGATATGGTAGCTCTTCATATTCTGATAGATTAAGCCGCTTACAGATTTTCTGTCTACACGAATACATCATATAGACAGCGATTGGATTGTAATGACATTAATCTTGTAGGTTAAGAATTGAATGAATAGATTGATCTAACTGTTTTGAATCACTTTTTATTTTTAGTCCTCTTTTTTTTTTTTTTTATCTGTTTATCTTTTATCTAATTTAAAACCGTTTTGTATATTTTCTTCCTCTCGTGACAATCTTTATGTAAAAATTTCAACCCTATCTTTTGGTAAACATAATTGATTTATTAAAGTATGATTGATGCATGAAAGGTTTCAGTGCAAATGGTCTTATAGGAGCATGATAATAGATAAGATGACGGTAAAGTGTCTATCAATTTAGTGATATACCAGGGCACAGGTTTACTATAAAGAATACTTCCATAATTAGATACTGCTATAAATTACGGTGCCACAAATTACTTCGTGTTTTTTGACTATAATAAAACATCTATTTTCCCACTAGCAACCACAACAACACGTAAATGAAGTCTGAATCAAAATCATAGTTTCTTTTCGACCTCGAAGGAATCTTGTAGAATTAAATCAAATCAAAAGAATACTAGTTTGGAAGTGATTATTGGTTTTTTAGTTTATATCCCTTTATTTGAACTTCTCTAATTTATCTTTTAATGCATTGATGGTTTCGCGTATCAACTTTCAAGTGTGCATGAAAAAGTTTAATTTAAAAGAAGAATGCAAGATTTAAAGAGCGATAAATTGTCGTCAGTTATTACGAGAAAAGGAAAAATGTGGTGGTGATGTGAACAACAATAATTGTACACATAGCGTATATTTTAGCAATTAAACATTTTAATACAATATAATAATAGTGTTCTGAATTAGGGGCATAATATTTTGCATTGCTAAATCGCAACAAGCAATATTGTAGGTTCAGAGAAATTCGTAGTAAAAACACTATAGGACTTCAAAAACATTTTGCCTGCATGTCAATCACTTTCATAATTGAAAACTGTGCCAGTGAATGTATGACTTTAACTAGTAACAATATTTTGATAGGTAATTGGTTATATATAGGTAGAACGAATATTCATGCATCAAGCAAAGTGTAGAAATATGTGTGTTTAAAGAACGTGAAAATGAAGACAATTATAAACCTGTGACTGATATAATAATAGTTTCTTTTATAAACATTTGTTCAACTATATCTTATGTAACGACTTCTCATTTCATTTGATGATAAATAAAGAGAAGCTTCATCAAAGTTCATTAAATTATTTTTTATATAGAACACTTTGATGTCATATTTTCCCTTACCTCTCCTCGGACTGTAATCGAAATAGAAAAAAATAAATAATTTAATATATTTTATAATTTCCTTTGGTCTTGGCTAACTAGGGATAAACTAGTAAATTATAAGGAAATCAATTTGAAAAGCGTTGAGATCTCCACTGACGCTTCCATTTTCAAATATATCTCGCCTCTCGTGTCATACTCCTTTCTATCTTAGAACAAAATTATCAGTGGCTTCTAGCTGCATATTATCAACTGATTATATATATTCATATATATATATATATATATAATATATTATATAATTATATATTATATATAATATATATATATATTTATTATATATTATATATTTATATTTAATATATATATAATATATTATATTAATATTTATATATATACTGGTATATGCCAGATCATCCTAACCAATTACGAAGTCATGGCATTAAGTGATATATAATATAGAAATAATACTATATATATACTAAGTTTTATTTCGGGTAATAATAAATATATTTATAATACATTAATACAACGTCCAGATCATATATATTATTATTAGTGTACATATATTAGTGTTGTGTGTGTAGTGTGTGTGTTTACGCC